>OZ024760.1:34933558-34943558 GCA_964016885.1 Eledone cirrhosa
GAAACAATTGTTCTCAGTATGGTGAACTAACTGTTGTGTAACCACTTCTACATTTATTTATATATATATATATATATATATATATATATATATATATATATATGCAAGTACTGATACTGTTGCTGAAAATGATTACCTATGTTCTTTGCTGCTGCCCCTATCCATTTAATGCCAGTCTAAATACTCCTACCACCCCCATTCACCTTCTTCCTGCCACTTTGTTGTTAATATAACAGTGTTATATGAGTCTATTTCAAGCTGGATCACACCTGAAGTGACAGTATTACTGCCACTGCTAATCAGTTATTCATAAAGGAGTTGATTAAATCATACTGAAGTTAGAGGTAACAAATTAATAATTTTTCTGTTAAATTAAATTAATTTTTAGTTAAATTTAAATTGTGGATGTAAAAAAATCTCACTACTAAAAAATTTTGAATAAATTAAAATTATGCTAATATTAATAATAATACTTATCAAAGTTTAAAATTTATAACCTACCTTCTACTAACCAAATTAGATTAATTATCAAATTAAGTTTCTCAATCACTTGTGAAATTTGTTTTTTTGTGTTATTTTTAATATTTTCATTGGAAATTTATACATCATATGCAGGAACAAAAGTATCTCGATTCTTTAATAAAATTAATATGAAGAAGGTTGGCTGAATTTGCATTCTCTATAAATTTACAGGCAAAATCTGGAATGATCCTCTCTATTTTTTCGAACTTTAGAATTTAATATCACATTTCCATAGTGAATGTTAAAAGGGAATCTAGATGTGACACTAGTTTTATCCAGTAATACATTTGGTTCATATGATAAACCTAATGAGAAGCTTTTAACTTAACCAAACAATTTAACCACTCTAGAATCATTTTTAGAAATTAGGTTAAAAATATTTCCCAAAGAATATTTTTATTATCTATATACAAAGATTTCAATGAATCAGCTTCTTTCTACAATAAAGCATTTTTGAAAAGTGGTTGAAGAGAGAAAATTTAATATATTCTTGATAGAATTATTTCTTCAAATGAAAATAGAAATCAAAAGAGATGATTCATTTGGTATAACCTGCTTTTTAGTCTCCATCCTTCAACTCCATTAGCAAAACATTCTTTAAGTTCCTAGATAAAAACTTTTTTAAGCACCACAGATAGCACTGTGGAAATAGAGACAACAGACCTCATATCTACTCTAATATAATTGTGTGTTCTTTATTTTTTTTGCCATATGAAAACTTATTCTCAAAAATCTTCCAGCCGTAACTATACAATACAGAAATTTGGCTGCTTTTTTTAATAGGTCAAGCACTCACAACTATTCTGATTATGCCTGTAATTTCAATTTTTACCTAGGATTGAAATCTGAACTGAATTTTTATTATGTACACAATTTACTGAGAGATATGTTTGTTGAGATACTAGTAATACCAATTCTTTGTTTCACATTATCAGAACAAAAATCGTACTAGATATTTTTTCTTTCAAGGTTCCCTCTCTTTATTATGTCTTATAATGAAATCAGTTTACTGTTTTCATTAACATCCAGAGAACCTTGAAAATTGGTTTTCTTAAAACAACATATCAAGGATAAAAATTTTTTTTTTATTTATTCATAGTAATGAAGATGATAAAATCTATAAAATTCTAATTATATATGTGTATATATATAATTAGAATTTTATAGTATATATGTATATATGTATTTCTAACTTGGTTTGATCTTTTCATAAATAACACCATATGGAAGAGATTAAGACCAAATTATGGGATTGTAATTTTATGATTTTATTACCTTTATTACTATGAAATTATATGCAATTCTACAGTTGAATTAAGTTACTATTTTCATTGCTTTAGTATAATTCTATGCTTAATTTAAAGAGTTTATCAAGAAATTAAGTGTAATTTTAAGTACAGAATAACTAAGCTTATTTGGACATGATGCACTGTATTGTATAGAGTTAATTTTTATTTTTATTTGAAACTTTTTCTCCTGTATTCTGCCATAAGCTGTGACTAATTATGATCATTTTACATTAAGTTAAAATTAATAATAATTATTTTCTAAATTTCAATGTAAAACTGCTATATACCGGTGATTCGCACAATAATTTAAGTTACCTGTAACTGAAGCAGTGTATAAATCTCTATTCTACTGTAAAAATAAATGAATACATTCAAATATATATATATATATATATAACATACCTGAACACATTAGTTTCTTTCAATATCTTTAGCAGGGAGGAACAGAGAGTTCCCTTCCATACCAAAATGAATAAAAATCATAATTTTTATTGAAAACAGTAAAGGGAGAAGGTTAAAATCGCATTACATTAACTAGACTCTAAATATTATTGGTTTTATAATGTAAGACAATCAAATTTCTGAAAACATCTATCTCTAAACATGTAGTTCCCAACTTTCTCTTTCATCAATTTTTTGGGGGTGGTGGGGAGGAATTGATATTGTCTTGAGCAATAACATAAATGTAACTGACCGAGTGAGGCCAAAATGTTATGTAGCAGGTCAGAAATTTGTATATAGGAAATTACATTAAAATTATCACAATGACTTTCTCCCTTTTATTTATATAATAAATTGCAGAAAATAAATATATTGCATAAAAGAAATAAAGTTTTCTTTTTTCACAATTTAGATTGTACATAAAAGATACAGCAATAAAACTTGAAACTGTTCAATTTTCAGACAACAACATTGCTGGACTTGATCACATATATTGAAATATATATTTTATTTTAACTGCTTGCACATTTTCTCAATATTAGATTAAATGATTTTCTGAGTGACTAAAGAGAGGCATCCATGTGTGTCTGTATGTATGTATGTGTGTGTGTGTAGATAAAGAGATGGAGGAGGTATATATATATATACTTATATATAAGTATATATATATATATATACTTATATATAAGTATGATGTTGATGATATATATATATATATATATAAGTATATATATAAGTATATATATATACTTATATATAAGTATATATTTATATAAGTGTATATATATATATATCATTTCATTTTACGTCCGCTTTTTCCCTGCTTGCAAGGCTGGGACGGGAACTGATTCTGGCTTGATTTCTACAGCTAGATGCCCTTCCTAATACCAACCTCATTTACAGTGTGGGCTGGGTGCTTTTTTGCTGTGGCATCTCCTCGACCACTTTACAGTGGAATATATACCCCAGTCCTATCATCTCATTTCTACAGCTGAGTAAACTGGAGCAATGTGAAATAAAGTGTCTTGCTCAAGGAAACAACACATCTAACCACTGAGCCTATATATATATAAGTATATATACTTATATATAAGTATATATATATAAATATATATATTTATATAAGTGTATATATATATATTTATATAAGTATATACATATATAAGTATATACATATATAAGTATATATATATATATATATATATGTAAGTATATATATATATATATATATATATATGTAAGTATATATATATATATATATATATATATATATATATATATATATGTGTAAGTATATATATATATATATATATATATGTAAGTATATATATATGTAAGTATATATATATATATATATATATATATGTAAGTATATATATATGTAAGTATATATACATATATATATATGTAAGTATATATACATATATATATATGTAAGTATATATACATATATATACATATATATGTAAGTATATATACATATATATATATATAACTATATATATATATTTATATAAGTGTATATATATATATATTTATAAGTATATATGTATATATATATTTATAAGTATATATATATACATATATATATATATAAGTATATAGAAAAAAAGATGAAATCGAAAATGCAACTGGAGTCTTATTTTTTTTTAAAATATATATTTATTTGGTTCCTTTACCGTTTTCGCAGTTCTTCTGATTTCAAAAGTAGAGTTGAGATGGAGCGTCTGTGGCATTTCTCACATCAGATGTGAGAAAAACCACAGACCCTCCATCTCAACTCTACTTTTGAAAAGCAGAAGAACTGCGAAACTGGTAAAGGAACCAAATAAATATATATATTTTTTTTTTTAAATAAGACTCCAGTTGCATTTTCGATTTCATCTTTTTTTCTTTATACTTTCACTCATGTAGGACACCTCGGTTATTTTTCATTTTGTAAAAAAAAACCTCACTTTCTAATATAAATATATATATATATATATATATAAGTATATATATATATATATAAGTATATATATATATATATAAGTATATATATATATATATAAGTATATATATATATATATAAGTATATATATATATATAAGTATATATATATATATATATATATATATATATATATAAGTATATATATATATATATATAAGTATATATATATATATATATATATATATATATATATATAAGTATATATATATATATATATAAGTATATATATATATATATATATATATATATATATATATAAGTATATATATATATATATATAAGTATATATATATATATATATATATATATATATAAGTATATATATATCAGTATATATATATCAGTATATATATATATAAGTATATATATATCAGTATATATATATATATAAGTATATATATATCAGTATATATATATATATAAGTATATATATATATATATAAGTAATATATATATATATATATAAGTAATATATATATATATATATAAGTAATATATATATATATATATAAGTAATATATATATATATATATAAGTAATATATATATATATATATATATATATATAAGTAATATATATATATATAAGTAATATATATATATATATATATATATATATATATATATAAGTAATATATATATATATATATATATATATATATATATATATATATAAGTAATATATATATATATATATATAAGTAATATATATATATATATATATAAGTAATATATATATATATATATATATATAAGTAATATATATATATATATATATATATATATATAAGTAATATATATATATATATATAAGTAATATATATATATATATATATATAAGTAATATATATATATATATATATATAAGTAATATATATATATATATATATATATATAAGTAATATATATATATATATATATATATATATATAAGTAATATATATATATATATATAAGTAATATATATATATATATATAAGTAATATATATATATATATATAAGTATATATATATATATATATATATAAGTATATATGAAGCTTGCATGCTCCGCTGGATGTGTAACAGTAATATACGTGAACGGCAAAGCATAAACGAACTAAGGAAAAAATTAGAGATAAGAGGGATCAGATGTTGTTTACTCGAGAGAAGGCTGCGTTGGTATGGACACGTGATGCGCATGAAAGTCGATAGCTGTATTACAAAGTGCAGGGCAATAAAGATAGACGGTAGCCACGGAATAGGCAGACCTAGAAAAACATGGGATGAGCTGATAAACTCCGACCTCACACACTTACACCTCTCCAAGACAATGTCACTGGACCGTGACCTTTGGCGGTACTCAGTAACAGAGAAGACCAGCCTTGCCAGTAGGCATCTCTAACAAACTACACCCCGTCCCGCCACCACCCCCACCCCATCCACACCACCCCGTTCCATGTAAAGTTATGTTGGTGCCGCGCCATCCAGGCCGAAACAAACGAGATCGTGTAGGTGTCACGACAAAAAAACACACAGTCCACGCTGTAATGTGGCCGTGTAGGCAACACGGTAAAAACCTCCCAGACCCACACTGTAAATGTGGTTGGTGTTAGGAAGGGCATCCAACTGTAGAAAACCTGCCAGACAGTCCTATGCGAGCAAGACAATCACTCTTGCCTCAAGTGGGACTACCCCCGTCCAAACCCATGCAAGCGTGGAACACGGACGTTAAACGTTGATGATGATGATGATGATGATGATATATATATATATATAAGTATATATATATATATATATGTATATATATATATAAGTATGTATATATATATAAGTATGTATATATATATAAGTATGTATATATATATAAGTATGTATATATATATAAGTATGTATATATATATATAAGTATGTATATATATAAGTATATATATATATATTTATATAAGTATATATATATATATATATATATAAGTATATATATATATATAAGTATATATATATATATATATAAGTATATATATATATAAGTATATATATATATATATTTATATAAGTATATATATGTATATATATATATATAAGTATATATATATATATATATATATATATAAGTATATATATATATATATTTATATAAGTATATATATATATATTTATATAAGTATATATATATATATAAGTATATATATATATATAAGTATATATATATATATAAGTATATATATATATATATATGTATATATATATATATATAAGTATATATATATATTATATAAGTGTGTATATATATATATAAGTATATATATACATACTTATATACAAGTATATATATATCATCATCACCGTTTTTACATCTGTTTGGTTTACCTTGTCTTGCTCATATGGGAACTGATTCTGGCTTGATTTCTACAGCTGGATGCCCTTCCTAACACCAACCTCATTTACAGTGAATGCTGGGTGCTTTTTTTCCGTGACGCCTACACGTCCACTTTACAGTGGAATGATAGGGAACCCAGTCCTATCATCTCATTTCTACAGCTGAGTAAACTGGAGCAATTTGAAATAAACTGTCTTGCTCAAGGAAACAACACATCACCCAGTCTGAGAACTGAACTCACAACCTTTCGATTGCAAGCCTAATGCTCTAACCACTAAGCCATGCGCCTTCACCTTCATATATATATATATATATATATATATATATATATATATATATATATATATATATATATATATATATATATATATATATATATATATATATATATATATATATATATATATATATATATATATATATATATATATAAAAATAAAAGGGAGAGAATTGGGAGTGTGTAACACTCCACTTATCAAATAGGCAGTATATGGTTTGCTCGATGTCAGAGGACAGAGCCGTAATACAATTAACAACAAAGAGCGCTTAGAACATAGGTATATCTTTAATTGCTAACAGTGTTTCGTCCACACTAGAAGTGGGACTCTTCAGAGCATAAAGAGTAAATACATAGTATACAAGCATTGACAAAGCCAAAACAGAAGAATATATGTGGGGATACCATAAGTTGGGAGGAGTTTAAAGAGTAAAGTAAAAGGAGTAAAATAAGAAAAGGGAAAAATAAAAATAAAAATGAAAAATAAGAAATGTTATCACTCACAGTTGGGCAGGGTTCCGTTAACATACAGCTACATACAAGTATACGCATAAGCATGAGCACCCGCATGCACCTACACACAAGCACCCGTATGCAACACATACAGTATACACTAATACAAATAACATCATAGACGGATGGGTTAAGAGATAGAGATAGATAAAAAATAGATAAGAGGTAGATAAAAAATAAAAAATAGATAAAAAATAGATAAGAAATAGATAAAAAATAGATAAAAAATAGATAAAAGATAAAAAATAAAATAAAATAAAATAAAGTAAACTAAAATATACACCAGAAGATAAATAAAACAATATACCAAAAAAAATGGAGTAAAGTATACACCATAAAGGAAGGTGTGGGTAAAGATAAGACTGGCAAATGCATAAGCTATCAAGCTATGTTCAACAAGTGATATACGTACAATATATAAAATATACAAAAATATATACAGAAATATATATAAAAAATATATATAAAAGAGACGTATATATAAGGATATATATATACACATATATACACATATCAGTCCAAGTAATGCATATTTATAAAAATGTAACTGGGGGTAAAAAGATGTAATAAGGGTAATCAAGATGGTAATTATTAGGGCATGTAATAATAATATTATTATAGAAATCCTAAGGTGACACTAGTGTTGACTCATGGTGATATATGGAATATAACAGGAGCACACGAACGCCTTAGGTGTTGCAGTTAGCCGCAGTTCAACAATAGTGTTCAAATGAGATTTTTTATGAACAGATGCTATGTCCGCACTAGATTGAGTGGACCATTACAATGCAATGGAAACATCCCAGGTTGGACAGTCCCAAAAGTTCACACTCCAAAGTTCAATCCACAGGTGTGCATTCATAGAGTTGAGCACTCAGGCAAGAATTAATTGGTTAACAAGGTGTATCCGCATCACAAGCAGGAGCATATGCTCCTGCTTGTGATGCGGATATATATATATATATATATATATATATGCCAATGCTCTAGGCACATGGCTTAGTGGTTAGAGCATTGGCCTTGCAATCGAAAGGTTGTGAGTTCAATTCTCAGACCGGGTGATGTGTTGTTTCCTTGAGCAAGACACTTTATTTCACATTGCTCCAGTTTACTCAGCTGTGGAAAAGAAGTGATAGGGACTGGGGTCCATATCATTCCACTGCAGAGTGGTCGTGGAGGTGCCACGCAAAAAAAGCACCCAGGACTCACTGTAAAATGAGGTTGGTGTTAGGAAGGGCTGCAGAAATCAAGCCAGAATCAGTTCCCGTCCCACCCTTGCAAACAGTGAAAAGCGGACGTAAAATGAAATGATGATGATATATATATATAAGTATATATGAAATATAAGAATCAAAGAACTGTTCAAAACATATTTGTGCTTACAACTGTTTCCTCCAAACCGAGGTTTGGATTCTTCGGAGCAATTTATTAATGAATGGACAGTTATATGACCTCCTTTTGACCCAAGAGACATACAGATACATATGCAAATATTGTGGGTCAACTTTCATTACAGCATTTAGAGTGGCAGCACACACTTAGAGATTACATTCATATTAAAAGGTACAATCAAAAATACAGGTTAAAATACATGAAAATAAGCGGTTATATAGTGCAAATGTTATATGTGTGGCAAGCACATGTGTCTTGTTTATATAGTGTGGCAGAGAGTTACATGTAGTAGAAGCACTTAGGTAGGTAAACAAGAGTGTTAGGTTGGTTGATCTGGTGGCAGATTGTTATAGTCTGTGTGTGGAGAAATGATATAAGCATTAAAAATATTAAAAGTATTGGAAATGCACAGCGAAGGGATGATATGGACTTCATGTACTTCGACATTTTCATAGTCAGGGGAGTGTATTTTTCAGATTATATGCCCCTCACATAATCCACGACAATTCGATATTGAGCGTTTGACAATCCAGTTAGAGAATCGTAGTCTAATGTTCTTTAGTTCAATACAGGAGGCTGTTACGTTTCGAGAATCGACATTGAATACTACCCGGAAGTGTGTGTGTGGCTAAGGGGAGTTAATGCATGGGGGGAGGTAACTCCGAGGTTTCTATTACTAGCTATTGAAATGTGTCTCAAAATAGACCCTAATTTCTATGGTTATGCACAACTTCCAAAAAATTTCTAAAGCATGAAGTGTTTTAACTATAGAGTAGTCTATTAAGTTGTGCTGAAGGTGTTCATATTATTATGGTGAATTAACCCCCATCGTAGGGTGCCACAAATGAATATTATAGATGACGAGCGAGGATTCTAAATTAATGATCTCTGTGGTTGTAGTCTACTCATAGGACCAGACGCGGTGATTGCAGAATCACTTCAACACACAATGATCTCTGGTATGTTCTGGGTCATCGCTTGCTACATTGGATGTCGAAAGATAATCATCACCAGGGCCGACCAGAGGTCAATCCGCAGTCCTCATGACCCCACTCTGACCATCAAATCATCCATATATTTACAACCCGCACGCCAGTTGCAATACATTCATTCTCTGCACTCAGCGTCCTGGTCCTACTGCTCAACAGCGTTACTAGATTAAATCGTTTTTCATCTGTCCAAGGAAGGCACTTCCTCCGCACAACACTACCAGGCC
>OZ024760.1:34953558-34963558 GCA_964016885.1 Eledone cirrhosa
TCACTTGATCACCTACAGATCAGGGGAACATACTAGCCAGGTAGATTATATCCTTACCAGAAGACGTGACAAAGTGACTGTCGTAAACACTAAATCCCTCCCCCATGAAGAATGCACTTCCCAACATAGACTGATAATTAGCGAACTAATAGTCAGGACGAGACGTACTAGACAACAGAAGAGGACTATCCTCAGGAGAAAAATATGGAAGCTAAAGGACCCCACAGCCAAAAATAAATTCCAAAGCATATTACTTGATGCTTTCGACAGTGAGGAAGAGCAATTAGAGACGTACAAGGTAGAGGAACAGTGGGAATTCCTGAAAGCAAACCTGCTGACGGCGGCAGACGAAGTCTGTGGCTGGAGCAGGCCTGTAGGCAGGAGGAGAGTAACATGGTGGTGGAACAGTAAGGTGGAGGGGTCAATTAAGGCCAAAAAGCAGGCTTGGAAAGTATGGCGGGATGGGGGAAGCAGAGAAGACTATCAAGTGGCCAGGAGGGAAGCTAGGAGACAAGTGTACTTCGCAAGAAGGGAAGCAGAGGAAAGAAAGTTCAAGCATGTTCTACAACGTGAGGACCAAAAACGTGAGGTGTTCAGGATTGCTAGGCAATGTGTCAAGGAAAACAGTGATATTGTCGGGGAGAAGTGTGTACTTAACGATGACGGCATACTGGCCATCACCGACGCCGATAAGAAGGTAGCTTGGAAGTGTCACTATGAAAGGCTACTAAATGAGGAGAATAAATGGGAGAAAGACAGTCTCCCCCACATCGACCCAATAGAGGGACCAGCAGTGTTAGTCGAGGGTAGTATAATAAGTAAGGCAATCAAAGATATGAAGACAGGCAAGGCGGCTGGGCCTTCGGAAATAGTTGCCGAGATGCTGAAGGCATCTGGTACGGTGGGACACACCATGGTCACCCGGATAGTCAACCAAGTCATACAGAATGGGGTTGTTCCGAAGGACTGGCGCAGCAGCATTATCGTTAACTGTTATAAGGGTAAAGGAGATGCCCTAGATAGGAGTAACTATAGAGGCATGAAATTAATCGACCAGGTCATGAAGGTCACGGAAAAAGTAATAGCGCAACTAATCAGAGAGCGAATTGATCTAGATGAAATGCAGTTCGGGTTTGTGTCAGGAAAAAGTACCACAGACGCTCTTTTCATTGTACGACAACTACAGGAGAAGTACCTAACTAAAAGTAAACCCCTATACTTAGCTTTCGTCGACTTGGAGAAGGCCTTCGACAGAGTCCCCCGTTCCATTATCTGGTGGGCTCTTAGAAAACTAGGTGTTGATGAATGGCTTGTGAGAGCTATACAAGCCATGTATAAAGAAACAGTCAGCAAGGTTAGAATTAACAACGAATATAGTGAAGAGTTTAGTGTAAAAGCTGGTGTTCATCAGGGCTCTGTTCTTAGCCCCCTACTATTTATTATTGCCCTCCAGGCTATAACAGTGGAGTTCAAGACCGGCTGCCCATGGGAACTCCTATACGCAGATGATCTAACGCTCATAGCTGAATCAATGGCCGAGCTAGAGAAGAAATTCCAAACATGGAAGCACGGCCTAGAATCAAAAGGCCTTAAAATTAACCTGGCTAAGACTAAAGTTCTAGTTTGTAAGAAAGAAAATAAGGCGGCGGTCCCCTCTGGGAAGTGGCCATGCGCAGAGTGTAGGAAAGGCGTAGGTAGAAATTCCATTTTGTGTCCCAAATGCAAAGTTTGGGTGCATAAAAGATGTAGTGGGATCACAGGTAAGCTAACTAAGAACATAGATTTTACATGTGGCCTGTGTTCTGGGGCAATAAGTAGCAGCAAGTGCCCACAAAATACTAGCTCTTTCAACTGCGCAGAGGGTTCTATAGAAATAGTGGACAGCTTCCATTACCTGGGTGACAAAATCAGCAGTGGGGGAGTGTGCTCTGAAAGTACAGTAGCTAGAGTCAGAACTGGGTGGAAAAAGTTCAGAGAGCTTATACCACTATTAGCCGCTAAAGGGTTCTCCCTAAAAATGAAAGGCAGGCTGTACGATGCCTGCATACGAACAGCAATGTTGCATGGCTGTGAGACCTGGGCATTGTGTGCAGAGGATATACGCAGACTAGAGAGAAACGAAGCTTGCATGCTCCGCTGGATGTGTAATAGTTATATAAGTGAACGACAAAGCATAAACGAACTAAGGAAAAAATTAGAAATAAGAGGGATCAGATGTTGTTTACTAGAGAGAAAGCTACGTTGGTATGGTCACGTGATGCGCATGAAGGACGATAGCTGTATAACAAAGTGCAGGGCAATAAAGATAGACGGTAGCCACGGAATAGGCAGACCTAGAAAAACCTGGGATGAGCTGATAAACTCCGACCTCACACACTTACACCTCACCAAGACAATGTCACTGGACCGAGACCTTTGGCGGTACTCAGTAATAGAGAAGACCCGCCTTACCTAAATACAAAGTAAAACCTACTACAGTCAGTAGGCATCACTAACAAAATACACCCCCGTCCCACCACCCCCACCCCATCCACACCGCCCCCTTCTATGTAAAGTTATGTTGGTGCCACACCATCCAGGCCGAAACAAATGAGATCGTGTAGGTGTCACGACAAAAAAACACACAGTCCACGCTGTAATATGGCCGTGTAGGCAACACGGTAAAAACCTCCCAGACCCACACTGTAAATGTGGTTGGTGTTAGGAAGGGCATCCAACTGTAGAAAACCTGCCAGACAGTCCTATGCGAGCAAGACAATCACTCTTGCCTCAAGTGGGAAAACCCCCGTCCAAACCCATGCAAGCGTGGAATATGGACGTTAAACGATGATGATGATGATGATATATATATAAGTATATGTGTATATATATAAAAATATATGTATGTATATATATATATATATATATATATATATATATATATAAGTATATGTGTATATATATAAAAATATATGTATATATATACAATATTAAATAAATGGAAACTATATTTATAAAACCATATTTATTTCATTATATATATTTCTGGGATATCATATTAACAATATGCTATGCCTTCCTCAGACAAAATACAATATAAACAGTTTTATAGATAAATAGATTCGACATACATTTCAAATGCAAGTCGATGTTGTTACGGTATGTCGAATCTATTTATCTATAAAACTGTTTATATTGTATTTTGTCTGAGGAAGGCATAGCATATTGTTAATATGATATCCCTGAAATATATATAATGAAATAAATATGGTTTTATAAATATAGTTTCCATTTATTTAATATTTTAAATATACTCCAAATATTTGTCGAGTGGTTTTATATCATTTATAAATATTTACTAGTTGTAACCCAACAATTTAAATATAACTTTCCATGTATATATATATATATATATAAGTATATATATATATATATATATATATATATAAGTATATATATATATATATATATATAAGTATATATATATATATATAAGTATATATATATATAAGTATATATATATATATAAGTATATATATATATAAGTATATATATATATAAGTATATATATATATAAGTATATATATGTATTGTTATACTTTGGGAGGGTCATGTTGCCAATAAGAAACACACGCACCAGTTGCTTTCACTTCAATTTAATTTAATATATATTTATAAATTTACAAATTTATAAATTTCTGGTTGGTTGGTTGGTTCCACAACCAGATAGTTGTTTATATATATATAGTCATAGTTCTTTCGTCACACACTCTGTGACCTCTTCAGTGACTGGGGATTTCTTTCTTCGTTTCTGTGCCTTTCCTTTCTTCTATCCTACGCCATTTTGTTTGTGTGTGGGTTGCGTGCTCAGTTTGCGCATGCGCCACATCCGGGTGTCTGTGTGTGTTTGTGTTCATTTTTCTATTTTTCTATTTATATTTGTTTGTTTATTTATTTATTTATTGTTGGTTGGTTGTTTGTTCTATGTGTGTGTGTGTTTTCATTTTGTCTTGTGTGTGTTTTCATTTTGTGTGTGTTTTCAATTGTAAGTTGTTTATATATGTGTGTGTGTGTTTTCATTTTGTCCTTAATTGTAAGTTGTGATGTGGCGCATGCGCAAACTGAGCACGCAACCCACACACAAACAAAATGGCGTAGGATAGAAGAAAGGAAAGGCACAGAAACGAAGAAAGAAATCCCCAGTCACTGAAGAGGTCACAGAGTGTGTGACGAAAGAACTATGACTATATATATATAAACAACTATCTGGTTGTGGAACCAACCAACCAACCAGAAATTTATAAATTTGTAAATTTATAAATATATATTAAATTAAATTGAAGTGAAAGCAACTGGTGCGTGTGTTTCTTATTGGCAACATGACCCTCCCAAAGTATAACAATATCGGTTTCAACACACGATTTCAGATAAAGAATCTTGCTAAACAAATTCAGAAACGATATATATATGTATATATATATATATGTATATATATATATAAGTATATATATATATATGTATATATGTCTGGTCATCTTCATGCATCAGCATAACGAATAAGCTGCGCCTATACAAGAGCATCATGCTGCCGACAGTGCTTTACGCGAGTAAAACTTGGAAGAACGCCAGCCGTGCCTGCAAATGATCCTTTGGGTTGACTGGCATGATCGAGTGCGAAATGAAGAAATCCTGCAGAGACCCGAGTCGTGGACACTACATATGATGGTCGTGGAGCTGGCCATACTCTGCGCCTGCCCGACGAGCAACACTCAAATACAGCAATGTATGGGACTCCACTTGGCGACAAACAGAGCCGGGGTTGCCCCAAGATTACCTGGCGATGAATGTTCTGAAAAGCCCTTTTTGCAGCCAACATCATTTGGCATGGATGTGAAAAAGCAACCGCTGATCATGGCCGTTGGCAATTAGTCACTGCTCGATGAGCCGAATGGCTCGTAATAACCTAAAACTAAGATATATATATATAAGTATATATACATGTGTATATATATATATATATGAATAGAGTTTCGACCCCGACAGCCGAGCTCCGGCCGTTTTGAAAGCTAGATCCAAATTGTTCGGATCTAGCTGTCAAAATGGCCAGAGCTCAGCCGTCAGGGTCCTCACTCTTTTCCTATTACCCACTCTACTACCCTAAGGATTGAGTACTCTGGTGCATTATGGTCCACCTGGTATCTTACCCCACCCTCTTTGTTATATATATGTATGAAAATGTATATATGTATATTTATATATATATATATATATATATATATATATATATATATATATGGGTATCCATGTACGATTTTCACTGGGTTTCTGCAGCTGGATGCCCTTCCTAGCACCAACCACTTCTACTGTGAGTACTTGGTGCTTTTGCCATACACAACCACTTTACAGTGTGGGTTGGCCGCTTTTTTCCATACACAACGACTTTATAGCGTGGACTGAAGATAATGATATGTATATATATATATACATTATACACTACTACATGTATACTATACATACATTATACACTACTACATGTATACTATACATACATTATACACTACTATATGTATACTATATATGCATTATACACTACTACACCAAACTTTGAGTAATCTGTTGAGCAATGGTCTAACAAGTTTTGAATTGATTCCATTCTGAATTATATATTGAACCGAGGATACATTCACACACTCTCACACACACACACACACATATATATATATATCATAGAAAAAAACGAGGAAGTTTATCTACAATATATATATATATATATATACACACGCACACACATATAGAAGTTCTCGGGTGGGAATCAAATAAGGGTTTCCTTTCTTGACATGAATATATAGATAATTAAAAGAATAATGAATTTTTTTTTTCAAAAAAGGAAATATTTTTCGTTTGAAACTAAATTCTATGAATTCGTAATTTTTTTTTTTTTTTCACTTTTAATTAAAAGATTTTTTTGTAAGATTCACATTCCAAGGTCAGCATCTCTCTGTACAAGGTCTAATATTTCTAGTATATTACTTTCTGAATGAAAGCAAGTTAGATATGTGTGTGGTGTGTGTTGTGTGTATGTATATGTGCATATCTAGATGTATATAAATATACTTAAGGTAAACATTGATGCAATTCAATTCAAGCACTCAACATACTTTTTCCACATAGGAGTGACGGAGTAAATATCGAATAAGAAAGCGAAGTAATTTCAGATGTTAAAGTCCTTTAATAATAATGCTGTGATACATATTTCAATGACAGTGGCCACACGGTTCGGTGTATTCAGTGCCGTGACATCATCAGACAGCTTGTTACATAATAAGGTTATGTTTCCGAGGCAATCCAAATTGAATCAACATGGGAACGAACAAAGCTGTATATAAATATATTGTTATACTTTGGGAGGGTCATGTTGCCAATAAGAAACACACACACCAGTAGCTTTCACTTCAATTTATTATAATAAATTTATAAATTTAGGAATTTATAAATTTCCGGTTGGTTGGTTGGTTCCACAACCAGATGATTGTTTATATATTGTCAAAGTTCTTTCGTCACACATTCTGTGACCTCTTCAAAAACAAAAACAAGATGGCGTAGGACAGAACAAAGGAGAGGCACAAAAAACATAGAAAAGAACCCCCAGTCACTGAAGAGGTCACAGAATGTGTGACGAAAGAACTTTGACAATAATCAACCATCTGGTTGTGGAACCAACCAACCAACCGGAAATTTATAAATTCCTAAATTTATAAATTTGTTATAATAAATTGAAGTGAAAGCTACTGGTGTGTGTGTTTCTTATTGGCAACATGACCCTCCCAAAGTATAACAATATCGGTTTCAACACACGTTTTCAGATAAAGAATCTTGCTAAACAAATTCAGAAAGGAAGTATATAAATATATATATATGTATATATGTATAAATGTATATATATGTAAGTATATATATATATGTAAGTATATATATATATGTATGTATATATATATATATATGTATATATATATAAATGTATATATATGGATATGTATATATATTTTTATATATATGTATGCATGTATGTATATGTATGTATATTTATATGTGTGTATATATATATATATATGTATATATATATGTGCATATATATGTGTATATATATGTGTGTGTATATATATATGTGTGTGTATATATATGTATATGTCTGTGTATATAGATATGTGTATATATATATATGTGTGTATATATATGTATATGTCTGTATATATATATATATGTATGTATATATATTGCGTATATGTGTGTATATATATGTATATGTCTGTATATATATATATATGTATGTATATATATTGCGTATGTAGATGTATATATATGTATATGCATGCATATATATATATGTATATATATATATGTATGTATATATGTCATCCCATCCTTGCAAGCAGGGAAAAGCGGACGTAAAATGATGATGATATGTATATATATGTTATATACTTTACTATATATAGAAATTCTTGATCATTTTATCTCTGTATATATGCATGTTTAGGTGAGATGGTCACCAATTTTAGAAGGCTGCGTTGTTTTACGATTTAGAGGGGAGTTCGTTTCCCTAGCTTGGCTGGTAGACATCTCTTCTATTTGTTGTTAGGTGTAGGTAAACCAATTAAGCAAAAAGAACAAACCTCGAGATTATATGTACATGAGCATTTTAATCAGAGCAATAAACAAAACAGGTTATCGTATCAGTTGCTCCATGATTGGTAATTCGTAATTATCATTAAGTGGCAGTGTTCAAATATCCCGTGACCGCATGGTGCAATATCGCTGTTTCGCCACAGTGGAACGCGTCTGCTCACATCAACACACAAAGTTGAAAAGAGAGTGTTTTCAGCTACTGACGTCAGAACTAAGGGCAGTTAATCGACTGCCTCCAAAGTCAAAGCTAGGTGGCGTGATCGTCTACACATGTATATATATATGTATATATATATATATATGTATGTATATATGTATATATATATGTTATATACTTTACTATATATAGAAATTCCTGATTATTTTATATCTGTGTATATATATATATATATATATATATAAATTAGTATTTTTCAACCTAGCTAACTTGGTCATTTGCAGTTGGAACACCTGTATATCCAATTATATATATATATATATTTATGTATATATTTCTATATATATTTATGTATTTGTTTATATATATATTTATGTATATATCTATGTATAATAAACAATACAATATAATTACCTTATTACCAGAGGTTTCCCGAATAAGACGAATACAAAAAACGTCCTCATTCGTTTATCGGACAAGGCAATTTCCTTGTCCGATGAACGAATGAGGATGTTTTTTGTATTCGTCTTATTCGGGAAACCTCTGGTAATGAGGTAATTATATTGTATTGTTTATTATACATTAAATTTAGCTCTGGTACTTACATAGAGCACTCTTCACTCCTATGACTTTTTCAATTTTCAACGGAAACTTCAATACTTATATCTATGTATATATAGATATATATTTATGTATATAGAATATTTAAGTATTGTTAGAGAGAAGAAGAGGTTTAAAGGGATAAGCGATACATATAGTTAGTTGCCAAAAGACTGTGCATTTGTGCGCAATACTTGTGCCTACAGGGTTAAATATTGGAAACATTTTATATAAACATGTTCTGACAGTATATATTCTCCTTTGTAATCCTTTCATTTTTTTATGTATATATCTATGTATATATATATATATATTTATGTATCATCATCATCATCATCATCATCATTTTACGTCCGCTCTTCCCTGCTTGCAAGGGTAAGATGGGTCTTATTCAGCACAGCATCTCTCCACTTGTCACGGTCCTTCGTCATCTCCACCGTGAGCTTCAGCGATCTGAGGTCTGTTCTCACCACCTCCGCCTCCGCCCATGTTTTTCGTGGTCTACCTCTACCACATGTTCCTTCAACTGGCATTTCCTGGCACTTCTTCACCCATCGGTCATCCTCCATGCGCATCACATGTCCATACCACCTCATCTCCTCTCCTATACACTACATTCTATCCCTCTCGGACACAGTTTCTCTCTCAACACATGCTTGCCTCATTTCTCTCCAGCCGTCGCATATCCTCTGCAGTTGCTGCCCATGTCTCACTACCATGCAACATCGTGCTCCTCACACAGGCATCATATAACCGGCTTTTCGTATGCAGGGAGAAACCCTTCTTCGTCAGCAGAGGAAGCAGTTCCCTAAACTTCTTCCATCCCGTCCTTATTTTAGATACTATGGCCTCGGAACACCCCCCTCCCATGCTAATATGATCTTCTAGGTACTGGAAGCTATCCACTACTTCTATAGCACCCGCGTGCATTTGAAAAATGTGTCTATCAATGCAACTTCTACTGTCTAATTTCCCTGTACATCTACTGCATACATATTTCTCCTTACCTGTTAGTTTGCCTGCTATCCCGCTACATCTCTTGTATACCCAGGATCTACATTGTGTGCATTTTATAGAATTTATGCCAGTTCTTTTTCTGCATATCGAACATGGCCATTTCTCTGACGGAATCAGAGTTTTGTCCTCTTTTCTACTCATCAACACTTTTGTCTTAGCTAGGTTCACTCTCAGTCCTCTTGCTTCCAACTGCTGTTTCCATAGTCAGAATTTATTCTCTAGCTCCTCTACTGATTCTGCTATAAGAACCAGATCGTCAGCATAGAGAAGTTCTCATGGACAGCCAGTCTTAAACTCCTCTGTTATGGCTTGGAGGACTATAATGAACAAGAGCAGGCTGAGGACCGAACCTTGATGTACTCCTACTTGTATCTGGAATTGCTCACTAAACTCCATTCCTACCCTGACTTTACTGACAGTACCTCTGTACAAAATTTGCACTGTCCTCACAAGCCATTCCTCAACACCTAGTTTCCTTAGGGACCACCAGATGACAGATCAGGCTACCCTATCAAAGGCCTTCTCTAGGTCAACAAAGGCTAAGTATAGTGGCTTATTTTT
>OZ024760.1:34968558-34978558 GCA_964016885.1 Eledone cirrhosa
TATCTTATGTTTAGTTTTTTAAAAATTCATATGTCTATGTGACAGCTACAAACATCAATGTGAATCCAACTGATTCACTCCGCAAATTCTAAGTTACCGGAAAACATTCTCAATGTGGTATAAAAATTTGAGCGTATTATTATTCTTGCGATTACTCTACAAGATTATCTATCAAGCAGAAATAGAGAGCAGATTTCAATATACTAATCGAAAATATATATTATATTATAAACAAAGATAACAATAATAATGATAATAAGTAAAAATATATAAAAATATAGAATAGAAAACTAAAAAAATATTACGAAAGAATATTACATAATAAAAATATTGCATATTAAAAATACTACGTATTAAAAATATTACGTATTAAAAATTTACATATAAAAATATTAAAAATAAAAATTTACATTTAAAATGTAGTATATTTAGTTTGATTTATATTTATATGAGAACTAGCCGATAAATCTTTTGATTCCTAAATCTTTGATTCCCTCTTTTTACTCTTTTTATTGTTTATTTTATTTTATTTATTTTTATTTTTATCTAAACATTCCTCATGAAAAATTAAGCTACCCTAAAAGCCGATGCTCCAAATTTTTTGAATTAACCTTACACTAGATAAACTTATATATTAAATATAGGAACATATGTAGACATTATTGGACATCATAATCTTTTTTGCGATATTCCTTGCTAGATGTGATTTGATAGATAATTTTTGGCTTTGTCTTGTAATGAACTTGGCAATATATTGTCAATTAACTTTGAAGGGTTGTTCTTTGTGGTTTATTTTTATTTTTATTTTTATTTTTATTTTTATTTTTATTTTTATTTTTATTTTTATTTTTATTTTTATTTTTATTCTTTTAGTATTGTAGTATTCTATAATATTTTTATTTTTTATTTTTTATTTTATTTTATTTTATTTTATTTTTAATATTTTTATATGTAAATTTTTATTTTTAATATTTTTATATGTAAATTTTTATTTTTAATATTTTTATATGTAAATTTTTAATACGTAATATTTTTAATACGTAGTATTTTTAATATGCAATATTTTTATTATGTAATATTCTTTCGTAATATTTTTTTAGTTTTCTATTCTATATTTTTATATATTTTTACTTATTATCATTATTATTGTTATCTTTGTTTATAATATAATATATATTTTCGATTAGTATATTGAAATCTGCTCTCTATTTCTGCTTGATAGATAATCTTGTAGAGTAATCGCAAGAATAATAATACGCTCAAATTTTTATACCACATTGAGAATGTTTTCCGGTAACTTAGAATTTGCGGAGTGAATCAGTTGGATTCACATTGATGTTTGTAGCTGTCACATAGACATATGAATTTTTTAAAAACTAAACATAAGATAGTGTAAGTTTTATAAATACTAATACATTAAAACATAGGGTTTTCTACGCCTCGAATATGTCTGGCTATTTTAAAAACTAAACAATATAGTGTAAGTTTTATAAATACTAATACATTAAAACATAGGGTTTTCTACGCCTCGAATATGTCTGGCTATTTTTAAATTTTTTCTCTCTATATATCTCTCTATATCTCTCTATATATCTCCCTTACATTAATACTTGAGCTAAATAAATAAATAAATAAATAAATAAATGCATCATTGATACACTTACTCAAAATGACCTCCCACTACCTAATTTTCTATATATATATATGTATCTATCTCTATTTCCTCTCTCTCTATATATATATATCTCTTTCTGTCTCTTTACATGAAGCTCTTCGCTTTATCTATTTTTCCATCTCTCTATTTTGTCCCATGCATTTCTTCTTTTTCTTTTTCTTTTTCTTTTTCTTTTTCTTTTTCTTCTTCTTCTTTTTCTTCCTTTTCTTCGTTTTGTCTTTCTTTCTTTCTTATTTCCCTCTTTTCTCTCTCTCTTTCTTTCTCTCTGTATTTTCACTGCTAGCGTAAACCTCTTCAAATGAAGTTGATGTTTATTACGGTATGTCGAATATATTTATCTATAAAACTGTTTATATTGTATTTTGTCTGATGAAGGCATAGCATATTGTTAATATGATATCCCCGAAATATATATAATGAAATAAATATGGTTTTATAAATATAGTTTTCCATTTATTTAATATTGTAAATATACTCCAAATATTTGTCGAGTGCTTTTATATCAGTTATAAATATTTACTAGTTGTAACCCAACAATTTTAAATATAACTTTACATATATATAAATATATATATATAAATATATATATATTTATATGTATATATATATATATATATATATATATGTATATATTTATATGTATATATTTATATGTATATATTTATATGAATATATTTATATATATATATATTTATATGAATATATTTATATATATATATATTTATATGTATATATTTATATATATATATTTATATGTATATATTTATATATATATATTTATATATATATATTTATATGTATATATTTATATGTATATATTTATATTTATATATATATATTTATATGTATATATATTTATATATATATATTTATATCTATATATATTTATATATGTATATTTATATATATATATATATATATATATATTTATATTTATATATTTATATATATATCATCATCATCATCATATATATATTTATATATATATATTTATGTATATCATCATCATCATCGTTTAACGTCCGTGTTCCATGCTTGCAGTATATATATTTATATATTTATTTATATATTTATGTATATATATATATATTTATGTATATATATATATTTATATATATTTATGTAAATATATATATATATTTATATATATATATTTATGTAAATATATATATATATTTATATATATATATTTATGTATATATATATTTATGTGTATATATATATATATATATATATATATATATATTTATGTATATATATATATATATATTTATGTATATATATATATTTATGTATATATATTTATGTATATATATTTATGTATATATATATATTTATATATATATATTTATGTATATATATATATTTATATATATATATTTATGTATATATATTTATGTATATGTATATATTTATATATATATATTTATGTATATATATTTATGTATTTATTTATATATATATATTTATGTATATATATTTATGTATATATATTTATGTATATATATATATTTATATATATATATTTATGTATATATATATATTTATGTATATATATATATATATATATATATATATATTTATGTAAATGTGGTTGGTGTTAGGAAGGGCATCCAACTGTAGAAAACCCGCCAGACAGTCCTATGCGAGCAAGACAACCACTCTTGCCTCAAGTGGGAAAACCCCCGTCCAAACCCATGCAAGCGTGGAACACGGACGCTAAACCTGATGATGATGATGATGATGATGATGATGATATATATATTTATGTATATATATATATTTATGTATATATATATATATATATATTTATATTTATATATATATATTTATGTATATATATATATATATATTTATATATATATATTTATGTATATATATATATATATATATATTATTAGAAACGTTAACTATCGCCGTATTTTGACTAAAGAAATTAAATAAATTATTTAGCCTGATAGTGGGGTTAAGAACCCTCGGAGAAATGGAAAAAGGTGAGTATTGACGTACATGTACCATCATCATCATCATATATATATATATATATATATATATATATATATATATATATATATATATATATGATGATGATGTACGTCAATACTCATATTTTTCCATTTCTCCGAGGGTTCTTAACCCCACTATCAGGCTAAATAATTTATTTAATTTCTTTAGTCAAAATACGGCGATAGCTAACACATTTCTAATAATTTCAAATCAACTCGCTGTTTCGAAAATATATATATATATATTTATGTATATATATATATTTATGTATATATATATTTATGTATATGTATATATTTATGTATATGTATATATATATTATAGTTTGCTAACATATTGTGTTTACTAACAACTTTTATTCATTGATGAAATGCAAATGATGCAACTCTAGAAACATGGTTTTCTTTCAGTTTATTTTTTTAAAGAAGTTGTAGTTTGCTTGAAGCATTCTATAAAGTGGAAAAAATAGTGTTTGTTTTTTTGGTTTTTTTTTTGCTTTAAAATGCTACTGCAATGTAAATGTGATGTTGAATGTTATATAACAATATAATACTCATAACATAAAAAAATATTTAAAAAAATAAATTTAATAAAAAAAATAAAAAAATTAAAAAAAAAAAAAAAAAAAAAAAATCAATAAAAAAATTAAAAAAAAAAAAAAACTATTAAAACATAAAAAATAAAAAAAAAAAAATAAAAAAAAAAATTAAAAAAATAACAAGTGCTGCAGCTTTCTAATAAAAAACATTTTCTACATATTAAAAAAAACATTTTTCCAATCTATAAACATAATTTTAAAATGTTTATTCACAAATTTAAAACTGAATTTTCTTAATTTCTTTTTCTTTATTATTCTTGCAATATTATGCATGTTGTTTGTCTTATGTTATGTGAGCCAAAATGGATCTCTGTTTGTTTGATCAATTGAACTGCATGCTTATTGAATTATAGTTTAACTGATTGGGCATTCCAATGAAACAAATTGTACTCTTATTGTAATCCACAGGAAGAATCTGTGTGATACACTATATGACAAGACTGTTCTTTTCAATTTACATGTATAGTTCAACTTTTTACACACTTTCCATCTACTCAATTTATCTTACAAGTGACTCGAACCCAAGACTTCATGATTTCAAAATGAACTGCTTAACTACCCAGGCATGCCTGCATCCTATAATGGTTACAAAAACTAAAGAATTTCTCTGTTTATTTCATGTAATGAAAGATGTGTTTTACAAAGTTGTGAATAACAATACAATATTTTAGCAATGCTGTCCCTGAAACCTACAGACTACTGTGATAAATATGAACACTACCAATTTTCTAAGAATAGTCTGTGATCTCAAATATATTGGTTTGTTTTCTTTTCATTTTTTTTTTTTTTCTTTATCAATAAAATTTTCACAATCTTCCATCAAAAATCACCTTCATTTTGTTCATTATAAAAAGAAATACTGTTTTAGGTGGTGTTGTTGCATGGCCACAATTTGATAACTCAAATCAGTAAGAAAAAAATACGCATCACAAACACACACAGACATATATATATGTATATATATATTTAGTTTATTGGTGTATAACATTAAATTACTATTGGTTCATCAGTTTGAGTTCCTTAAGGAACTCATGGGTCTGATTAGCTATTGATTCCAGAGTTGGCACGATCAATATTTATCATACTTTGAGCTGATAAATGGCAAAACATGTGTCACACGTAAATAAACATTGATGCTAACTTTATAACTCGTTATTATTATTGTTATATATATTTATATAATTTAAGATGAAATTATATCTGTATAAGCACACTGTGTAAATGAGACGGCGCCAACGTATATATATATATATATATATATATTTATGACACAGTTTAAAGATGTTTGCGTTATGCAGTAATACAGTAGACACGCAATCCCATATACACAGACTCAAACACATATCTTGTAGGCAACTATTAATGTATTCATGTATATATAATTATATATAAGGGATAAAATATCGTTATAGGTAATCCAGTTAGAGGTTGTGAATACTTCTTATTATGGATATTTTTAGCGTACAGCGTTGTTTGACTCAACAAGAGGTTTATGTAGATGACGAGTTTATGATTTCACTTGTATTCCTATGTAAGTTTGTCTTGGAAAAATAAAATTGAAAAAGTGGAGAATAACATGGTCAACAGTACAAAAACGGGATTTATTTACAGTTTAACAATTGTTTCTCTGATAAAGTTGTCTAAAAATTACTGAACACTAGAAGCAGTGCCACTTAATTTCAAATACGATGCTAGCTCGATCAGATCTTCAGTTTCTGAAGATTTGAAATTGAGTGGCACTGCTTCTAGTGTTCAGTAATTTTTAGACAACTTTATCAGGGAAACAATTGTTAAACTGTAAATAAATCCTGTTTTTGTACTGTTGACCATGTTGTTCTCCACTTTTTCAATTTTATAATTATAGATATATATATATATATATATGATCTGAGTTTTTCGAATATTAATAATAACATTCGATTCGTTTGCAATTATGCAAACAAGCCTCATTTTTAATGCCATGTCAGTAGAATGCTGAGAGTGTATGGACATGTGATGCACATGGAGGATGACTGCTGGGTAAAGAAGTGCCAAGAAATCCCAGTAGAAGTAAGACGCAGAGAGGTAGACCATGTAAAACATGGGCGGAGGTGGTGAGAGCAGACCTCAGATCGCTGAAACTCACCGAGGAGATGACGATGGACCGTGACAAGTGGAGAGATGCTGTGTTGAATAGGACTCATCCAACCCTTGCAAGCAGGGAAAAGTGGACGTAAAATGATGATATACATGGCCTGGGCCAATACTGGCCGAAACCTATGAAAGTTATACACTTATGTATATATATATATATACATAAGTGTATAGCTACATATATATATATATATATATATACACATATATATATATACACATATATATATATATATAGATATAGATATCATCATCATCATCATCATCAACGTTTAACGTCCGTGTTCCACGCTTGCATGGGTTTGGACGGGGGTAGTCCCACTTGAGGCAAGAGTGATTGTCTTGCTCGCATAGGACTGTCTGGCAGGTTTTCTACAGTTGGATGCCCTTCCTAACACCAACCACATTTACAGTGTGGGTCTGGGAGGTTTTTACCGTGTTGCCTACACGGCCACATTACAGCGTGGACTGTGTGTTTTTTTGTCGTGACACCTACACGATCTCATTTGTTTCGGCCTGGATGGCGCGGCACCAACATAACTTTACATAGAACGGGGTGGTGTGGATGGGTGGGGGTGGTGGCGGGACGGGGTGTATTTTGTTAGAGATGCCTACTGGCAAGGCGGGTCTTCTCTGTTACTGAGTACCGCCAAAGGTCTCGGTCCAGTGACATTGTCTTGGAGAGGTGTAAGTGTGTGAGGTCGGAGTTTATCAGCTCGTCCCAGGTTTTTCTAGGTCTGCCTATTCCGTGGCTACCGTCTATCTTTATTGCCCTGCACTTTGTTATACAGCTATCGACTTTCATGCGCATCACGTGTCCATACCAACGTAGCCTTCTCTCGAGTAAACAACATCTGATCCCTCTTATTTCTAATTTTTTCCTTAGTTCGTTTATGCTTTGCCGTTCACGTATATTACTGTTACACATCCAGCGGAGCATGCAAGCTTCATTCCTCTCTAGTCTGCATATATCCTCTGCACACAATGCCCAGGGCTCACTGCCATGCAACATTGCTGTTCGTATGCAGGCATCGTACAACCTGCCTTTCATTTTTAGGGAGAACCCTTTAGCAGCTAATAGTGGTATAAGCTCTCTGAACTTTTTCCAACCAGTTCTGACTCTAGCTACAGTACTTTCAGAGCACCCTTCCCCACTGCTGATTTTATCGCCCAGGTAACGGAAGCTGTCCACTATTTCTATAGAACCCTCTGCGCAATTGAAAGAGCTAGTATTTTGTGGGCACTTGCTGCTACTTATTGCACCAGAACACCGGCCACATGTAAAATCTATGTTCTTAGTTAGCTTACCTGTGATCCCACTACATCTTTTATGCACCCATACTTTGCATTTAGGACATAAAATGGAGTTTCTACCTACGCCTTTCCTACACATCGAGCACGACCATTTCGCAGAAGGGACCACCGCCTTGTTTTCTTTCCTACAAACTAGAACTTTGGTCTTAGCCAGGTTAATTTTAAGTCCTTTTGACTCTAGGCCGTGCTTCCATGTTTGGAATTTCTTCTCTAGCTCGGCCATTGATTCCGCTATGAGTGTCAGGTCGTCTGCGTATAGGAGTTCCCATGGGCAGCCTGTCTTGAACTCCTCTGTTATAGCCTGAAGGGCAATAATAAATAGTAGTGGGCTGAGAACAGAGCCCTGATGGACGCCAACTTTTACGCTAAACTCTTCACTATATTCGTTGTTAATTCTAACCTTGCTGACTGTTTCTTTATACATGGCTTGTATAGCCCTCACAAGCCATTCGTCAACGCCTAGTTTTCTAAGAGCCCACTAGATAATGGAGCGGGGGACTCTGTCGAAGGCTTTCTCCAAGTCGACAAAAGCTAAGTAGAGGGGTTTACCTTTAGCTAGGTACTTCTCCTGTAGTTGTCGTACTATGAAAAGAGCGTCTGTGGTACTTTTGCCTGACACAAACCCGAACTGCATTTCATCTAGGTCAATTCTCTCTCTGATTAGTTGCGCTATTACTTTTTCCGTGACCTTCATGACCTGGTCGATTAATTTAATGCCTCTATAGTTACTCCTATCTAGGGCGTCTCCTTTACCCTTATAACAGTTAACGATGATGCTGCTATGCCAGTCCTTCGGAACAACCCCATTCTGTACGACTTGGTTAACTATGCGGGTGACCATGGTGTGTCCCACCGTGCCAGATGCCTTCAGCATCTCAGCAACTATTTCCGAAGGCCCAGCCGCCTTACCCGTCTTCATATCCTTGATTGCCTTACTTATTATACTCCCCTCGACTAACACTGCTGGTCCCTCTATTGGGTCGATATGGGGGAGACTGTCTTTCTCCCATTTATTCTCCTCATTTAGTAGCCTTTCATAGTGACACTTCCAAGCTACCTTCTTATCAGCGTCGGTGATGGCAAGTGTGCCATCGTCGTTTAGTACACACTTCTCCCTGACAATATCACGGTTTTCCTTGACGCATTGCCTAGCAATCCTGAACACCTCACGTTTTTGGTCATCGCGTTGTAGAACATGCTTGAACTTTCTTTCCTCAGCTTCCCTTCTTGCTAAGTACACTTGTCTCCTAGCTTCCCTCCTGGCCACTTGATAGTCTTCTCTACTTCCCCCATCCCGCCATACTTTCCAAGCCTGCTTTTTGGCCTTAATTGACCCCTCCACCTTACTGTTCCACCACCATGTTACTCTCCTCCTGCCTACAGGCCTGCTCCAGCCACAGACTTCGTCTGTCGCCAACAGCAGGTTTGCTTTCAGAAATTCCCACTCTCCCTCTATATTGTCCGACTCTAAATGTTCTTCCTTACTGTCGAAAGCATCAAGTAATATGCTTTGAAATTTATTCCTGGCTGTGGGGTCCTTTAGCTTCCATATTTTTCTCCTGAGGATAGTCCTCTTCTGCTGTCGAGTACGTCTCGTCCTGACTATGAGGTCGCTAATTATCAGTCTATGTTGGGAGGTGCATTCTTCATGGGGGAGGGATTTAGTGTTTACAACAGACACTCTGTCACGTCTTCTGGTAAGGATATAATCTACCTGGCTTGTGTGTTCCCCGGATCTATAGGTGATCAGGTGATTGTCACGTTTTTTGAAGTTAGTGTTACAGATAGTTAGGTTATTTGCATCACAGAATTCCAGGATTCTGGAGCCTTCCTCATTTCTAGTACCAAACCCATAGCCTCCATGGATTTCGTCGTAGCCGTCACAATGTTGTCCAACGTGACCATTTAGGTCGCCTGCGATAATTATATAGTCACTGTCGGATATTTGGGAGGTAGTTAGCATCAGTGTCTCATAGAATCTGTCTTTTATAGTGCCGGGCAGTCCGGATTGGGGTGCGTACGCAGATATTACTGTCACCGTAGTTCTATTGAGGACAAGTCGTATTTTAATTATTCTGTCGTTCACTCTATTTACGTCTATTATCTTATCTGCCCACTTTTCTGCTACCATGATTCCTACTCCACCCAGCCCATCGTCGTTTCCCACCCAGAAAAGCTTATAACATCGTTTTTTACCCTCAATGAACCTAGCAGACACACCCCTCCACCTGGTCTCTTGAATACAACAAACATCGACCTCCTTACGTTCAAGC
>OZ024760.1:34986058-35091058 GCA_964016885.1 Eledone cirrhosa
CCCGCTTCGTAATGAATGCATGACGAAAAACGTAGTCTACAGGTACAATGTCACAACCCCTAACTCGGAGCACCACTACATAGGATCCACGGCGACGAGCTTCAAAGATAGGTGGCATAACCATCGCCATTCCTTTAACAGAATAGAAAAGAGGAAATGTACGGCCCTTTCTGAATTGATCTGGAAGCTCAAACTTGAAAAGACCCCGCACTCTTTGGTCTGGTCCGTGGTTAGAAAGGTTCCCCAGACGGAGGTGGGTCTGGTATTTCAACCTCTGTCTTAGTGAGACACTCGAGGTACTTCATGGCGGAACCAAGCTAATAAACAGAAGGGCCGACTTATTCGGCGCCTGCAGACACCTAAGGACGGGAACTTTCTTCAAGCTATATGGATAAACCCCGGTTAAGGCCTCCCACAACGCCCCCCCCCCCCCATGTAGGTCCCCTACACCCCGTACCAATGACCAATGGGCAACAACACCCACCCATAGTTTGTGGTCCCTACGGTGGATTGTCCACCGGATCCTCTACTGGTTAGGAGTCAGCAAAACCACGTTTATTGAACCTGAGGCTCCAAAGCCCCTAGGCTATTGCTGTAAAGATATATATCACACTCTACTTTTGTCTAGTCTAAACAATAACTTTTCCAAACACCCACTTTACTTTTCTTTAAAAATAACACCCACCTCGTTTTATGTCTGCCATATACTTGGATTTGGGGCCTCTGTTGTATATATATATATGCACATGTGCGTACATACATATATATGGATTTGTGTGTGTCTGTGGGGGTAGATGTGAGTGTGTCAACCAACATAAGTCTTTATTTGTAAACTTTCTAAGTATTTGACTCTAACCATAATTTTCAGTAGTACCACCCCCCATAAATTCTTCAATTTAAGAATGACCTGTAGTATCGAATTTCATACTATAAACCTCAATCGAATATATATCTGACCAGGAATGCTTTTTGTGAAAATCAGTCATATGGAACTATTGTCATCTTGCCTGACGGTTTGAACTTTACAAAACCACCTACCTCTTTGAGGTCAAATACCAACCTTACTAGCATCTACAAACTGACCAATGAGAATTAAGATTATTCCTGCTGACAACATTAAATTATCCCTAACAAGCTCATATGTCCCAAGGCTCTGAAACCACCAACACCAAAAACACAGAGCTGGCATATCTAAGAACTGAATAACTGCCTGATGAGGTCATAGCCATTCAATGGCTATCATCGAAATATATATGGCAGTAAATAAAGGATTATGAGTTCATGCAATTGACTTATATTTCGTCACTATATATATATATATGTGTATGTGTATATGTATATATATATATGTATATATATATATATGTATAAATGAAAGGATTACAAAGGAGAATACATACTGTTAGAACATGTTTATACAAAAGCACCTACGTACGTTTCGCCCGAACAGGGCTTCTCAATGGCATACAAGTCTAGAGAGTGTTCAGTACAAAATCCAGAGTTACTCCCCTTGCTCGGTGACAATAACAACATGTTTGTTTGAATGAAAAATGAACTTTGATGTGACTATCACTTTAAAACCCCTTCTGGGTTCTGTACTGAACACTCTCTAGACTTGTATGCCCTTGAAAAGCCCTGTTCGGGCGAAACGTACATAGGTGCTTTTGTATAAACATGCTCTAACAGTATGTATTCTCCTTCGTAATCCGTTCATTTGTAACCGCTCTGCTTATATTCTCACCCGCTAAATATTAACGCTTCCGATATTTAACCCTGTAGGCACAAGTATTGCGCACAAATGCACCAGCTTTTGGCAATTAACTATATGTATCGCTTATCCCTTTAAACCTCTACTCTCTCACGATACGAAAATGTTCTATATATGTATATATATATATTTACCTTTTACACATGTATGTATATATATATGTGCATATATATATGTATATATATATATGTGTATATATATACGTATATATATATATATACACGTATCTCATAATCTATAATATATATATATAAGTCGGATTCTTGAACATTTTCCTATTACCCAACTCTACTACCCTAAGTATTGAATACTCTGGTGCGTTAGAGTCCACCTGGTTCCTTACCACACTTCCTTCGTTATATGTATATATATATATATGTATATATATATATATATATGTATATATATATATATATATGTATATATATATATATGTATATATATATATATGTATATATATATATATGTATATATATATATATGTACACACTTATGTATATTAACAAAATGGATATTCTTGTGATCTATTTTGTTAATATTTTGAATTAATATTAATAACTCTGGAAAACCAAAGCTGTTGAGTGCTTCCAATCTATTGTAAAACTCTTAAGGAAATTAGTATCGGTGTACATGCAACATAATATAAAAGACATTAAATACCGGTGTGTATGTGTGGTAATAAAGTTTTTACTTCATGGAAGTCAAAAGGCATTAAATATAAGGATTTGTTACCCGATGGTCATAATACAAGGCTGAAGTTGGTAGAGACATCTTAGGCTCTCATCTCAGGCTGCAAGTTGCATTGAGCTTGGTAACGAAAGGGTCGTCAAGAAGGAATCACAAGCTAAGGTCGAAGGTGTTACCACTTCAGGAATCAGGAGGCGAGAGAGAGATTTCGTGGTAAACCGCTCCTTTTATATCTGTTGACCGGAAGTGACCACCAGGGAGTCTGTCAATCCCAAAGGGAAGCAACTCCACCTACTTCCTGTCTAGAGAGCAGTGATGAGATTGTCATGGCAAGGGAGGTAACTCTTACTACATTATCCCCCGCCAGATTTTTAAAACATAAAAATCGAAAGAAGCATGCATGGAGTAAGATGGCGAGCATGTAAGAGGCATGAAAACTATGGTACAGAGTAATGGAAGTAAAAGAAGAGGTCAAAAGTTCAAATATCTAAAATACAGTTAACATGTGTGCAGTCACATGACAGCAGTAAAGAATGTGTTCCAGAGAATGAATGCAGGTGGTTTCTGGTCTGTGGTATAACATGAAATGTCCAACTTCCGAAGGGAATTTCTCACAGGCAGACTGCTGCAGAAATAAATTGTCTGGCTTGTTCTGCTGGTTTTAGTTGTTGATGAAGCTGTGTTGTTGTCGTTGATGTTGTGAATGCGTTGACCTGGAAGGGTCAAGAGGCCAGCGACCTGAGAAATAAGCATTCTTAATAAATGCACGGTTTTCAACGGTAAATTTACGTGGTAAATTTATAAACCGGCAAATAGAAGAATATAGCTTAAAATGTTCGTTGTAAAGGAAACGAAAAACATATATATACATCCAGTGAAATGGTAATGAGAGGTACATTGCAATACAATAAATCAATAAATAACAAGAACAGCAAAAAAAAAATATATATATATATATATATATATAAGGCTCCAATGGCCAGTTCACATAAAAATAGTTTGGCAGAACTTTTTGGGCCAGTGGACTCTCCGACCGGAACGGGTCGTAGTCTTGTATGTAGGTGAAGGTGGGGCAGAAGGAGCAGGTGTATGCACAAGAGAGAAAGATTGGGGTATTTGTGACTCGGGTGTATGAGCGTCATTGTGTGCCCTTTTCAGTCTATCCACCGAAATTGTCTCTCTGGACCCCTTAACGTCTACAGTGAAATGTTTGTCAGTGCGTGATAACACACGGTAGGGTCCAGAGTATGTTTGTGTGAGGGGTGGTCTCACAGCATCGTTCCTTACGAACGCATTGGTCCACGAGGCAATGTCCCTCGGGACCGCAGGTTTTACAGTTTGCTTCCTCGTATCCATCGGCGGCAGGTCCTGTAAATAAGAACGCAGACGGGATACGTAGGAAAGCGGATCTTGGAAAGCAAGATCAACAGGGGCAAGCATTTGCCCAGGCAACGCTAGAGGAGCACCGTAAATTAATTCGGCCGGGGAGAACCCAAGGTCCTCCTTTATTGATGACCGAATTCCTAATAACACAATAGGAAGGTACTCGCTCCAACGTTGAGAGTCTGGATAGGCGCGAATAGCGGCCTTTAATTGGCGGTGGAATCGTTCCACCATTCCATTTGAAGCAGGATGATAGGCTGTGGTCCGAATCCGTTGAACTCCAATTATTTTGGTGAGATTGTCTACCGCGGTCTGTGGTGAGTGTAGTTAGTACCCCAAAGCGGGTAATCCACCCTGATACCAGAGCACGTGCTACAGTCTCAGCAGTCATGTCTTGTAAAGGGATGGCTTCAGGCCATCGCGAAAAACGATCGACACACGTCAATATGTAGGAATATCCACTGCTGAATGGCCAAGGTCCAACGATGTCAATGTGGATGTGTTGGAACCGAGCATCTGGAGTGGTGAAAGTACCCAGTGGAGTCCGGATGTGTCTATGGATCTTCGATTTCTGGCAAGCGATACAGGAATGGCACCAAGCAGCAATGTCGCGCCTCATATTTGGCCAGAAGAATCTGGCTGTTATGAGTTTAACTGTGGCAGCAGATCCTGGATGAGAAATGTTGTGCAAAGCCAGGAACAAGTGGTCGTGGTGCATCAGTGGATACATCACAAAGAATCTGCCTGTCGGTGGTGGACAAGAGCAGATATTTGAAAATGCAAGTCGCAAATTCAGTAGAAAGAGTGTCCAACGATTGGAGTGCAGGTTGGTCTGCAGCTAAACGACCTAAGTCGATATCCTGGGATGACGAGATGGAGCTAATTGGCAAACGTGATAATGCGTCTGCAACTATGTTGTGCGAGCCGGCAATGTGCTGGATATCGTTTGTAAATTGTGAAACGTAGTCCAGGTGCCTTGTCTCTCTGGGCGAATATCTGTCGGCTTTGGCCCTCAACGCGAAGGTCAACGGTTTGTGGTCGGTAAAAACCGTAAAATTTCTCCCCTCAAGATATGTAGCTAATAATTCCCGCCCAAACGTGCTATAACGCGTTTCTGCTGGTTTCAACTTCCTCGAGAAAAATGCCAAAGGTTGTTGGTTTTCCGCGTAAGACTGCTGTAAAACTGCTCCCACAACGGTATCAGATGCATCAACACAAAGCGAAAGCTTGGCCTCTGGTACCGGGTGGGCTAGCAAAGAAGAACTAGTGAGGGCTGTCTTGGCAGACTGGAAGTCCTGAAGCTGTCCTTGTGTCAAGGAAATGTCTTCATTCTTCTTACGACGATTTTTTAAAATGTCAGTAAGGGAAGATAGCCAATTAGCACAATGAGGAATGAAACGCCTATAGAAATTGATTAGGCCTAAGAAGTGACGCAACTGGTGAAGTGTAGTAGGCGGAGGTAACTCCTGTATGGCTTGAACTCGCTGAGGGAGCGGCCTAATGCCTTCGGCGTCGATGAGGTGGCCTAAAAAATGTAGGGAAGTGGAACCGAATAATCCTGAAGTCGCCGAAGTAAGAGAAGCATGTGGCGCATATGCTCTTCCGGAGAGGAACTAGCGACGAGAATATCATCTATGTAAGCATAGACGAAGTCCAGACCACGCGTGACCTCGTCTATGAACCGCTGAAAAGTGCTAGCGGCGTTCCTGAGTCCGAAAGGCATGGTCAAAAATTCGAATGATCCGAAAGGGGTTGTAATCGCAGTTTTCGGAATATCCTCCTTCCTGACCGGAATTTGGTGGTAGGCTCGCACTAAATCTAACTTAGAAAAAATCTTACACCCCTGCAGTGAAGATGCAAAATCGTGGAGATGGGGAATGGGATACCTATCCGGGACGGTCATGGCATTTAACCTCCTATAATCCCCCGTGGGTCTCCAGTCGCCGGAAGTCTTGGGCACCATGTGTAACGGTGAAGCCCAAGGACTCGTAGATGGGCGAATAATGCCCAGCTGCAGCATATGGTCGAACTCGGACCGTGCTGCCTTTAATTTTTCCGTCGGTAAGCGACGTGGACGCGAAAACACTGGGGCACCGGTGGTGGAAACGAAATGTTCGGTCGAGTGTGCTGGGTCAGTGACTCGAAAATTTCCATCCGTGAGCTCCGGGAAAGAACCCAGTAACGCATGGTAAGCGTCACCAGCGGCAGCGATAAAGAACACGGGGCTGACTATTGGGGCATTGGCTTCCTGGCCATGAATTGAAAAGCCGGTGATGTTATCCACCAGGCGTTGGCCACGGACGTCCACAGTTAAAGAGAAGTTGTGGAGGAAATCCGCCCCTAAGATGGGATATGGCAAATCGGCAACCGTAAAAATCCACTTAAAATCCCTTCGAAGATTTAGGAATTTAAGAGGGAGCGAGATTTTCCCGTACGTCTTTATAGACGAGTGGTTAACTGCCTGCAGCGTAACAGATGACTCTATGGGGGTATCTTTCAGGCAATGGACCGGCCAGATACTACAGGAGGCTCCTGTATCCACGAGGAAACCTCTTCCGGATATTAGGTCCTTAATGAAGAAATGACGGTTTGGTGGCTTTATGTTGAGGCCATCTGTCCCCATCAGAGGACCTCTTATGCGTTTCCCGCCTTATGATAGGAGCAAGGTTGCACGCAGTGCTTCGCGTTCTCAGCAGATCGCTCGTGGTACCAGCATAGGGATGAAGCTGGTGATTTGGAACGCCGTCTGAAACTTTGCGATCTCCCGCGACTGCGGGAGCGCGAACAGCCACCACACAAGGCCTTCATCTTGTGGAGCTCCATGGTGAGCTCCTGAATGGACCTTTGCATCGCAATGATAGTCGAGCTGTCTGTTGGTGCTGCCGCGTAGATCGCATGGCCGTGTGTGGCCCGAGCTGGGTGTTGAACAGTGGCAAGGGGGTCGCTGTCTCCGGCATTCGTCACCTCGAAAATTTTGTCCGCAGATGAGGCAAGCTGCTCAACCGTGCTTGAATCCCTCATGGGGGCCAAAATTGCCTGTACGTTTGTCGGCAGGCGCGAAAAGAACGACTGCTTCAGCAGGACAGTTTCCGCTGCAGACCCCTCCGTTAGGTCCTTCATTCGCCTAAGGAGGTTCGATGGGGTGCCATCCTCTATATGCTCCAGATGGACCAGAGCCCTAAATCTCTTCTCTGAAGACTGTTCTGTCCGGCTGAGTATTTCAGCCTTCAGAGACGTGTACGACGAGTCTGTCGTTGCCTCTAACACGAGGTCCTTAACCGCTGGGAGAATTGCCGGCGGAATTGCGCTGAGGACCACAGAATGTTGTAGTTCCTCGTCAACTCTGTTCGCCCTGAAGAAAGCTTCTAACTGCGAGAACCATAGCCTTACGTCGCCCGTGTACGTTGGCAGAACAGAGTGGGAAGCCATTGGTATGCCGTAGGCAATCTACCGTTTGGGAAAAATGTCTCTAACGTAACGGAAAAGGAAAACTAAATTCTTTCGTCAGACCACTGGACCGGAAAAATAATGCATCCGGGACAATGTGCGAACAAGCGATTACTTGAATGCTGTTATACTACGTTAAGTGCGAGGAACATAAAAACTAAAAAAAAAATCCAACATGGCGGACTATTTCGTGCCAAAAACACTATTGATGGAGAAGAGAGACTCCATCTTGTCATCCTCAGAAATTTTTTAGCCAGAGAAGCGAAAGGCAGAAAAGGAGAGAAAACAGAAGGCAAAAACATTTATACAATTGCCGTTTGTCTGTGTGTCAATAATTGTAGGTGTTCCTTTTGTATTAAATTGTTATATTTTTCTCTTTTTTTGTTTTATATCATATTAAATACACCGTATACCATTTCCCATTCTTTTTTTTTTTTTAAATCACGTCGGGGGTCACCACTTTAGGAAATTAGTATCGGTGTACATGCAACATAATATAAAAGACATTAAATACCGGTGTGTATGTGTGGTAATAAAGTTTTTACTTCATGGAAGTCAAAAGGCATTAAATATAAGGATTTGTTACCCGATGGTCATAATACAAGGCTGAAGTTGGTAGAGACATCTTAGGCTCTCATCTCAGGCTGCAAGTTGCATTGAGCTTGGTAACGAAAGGGTCGTCAAGAAGGAATCACAAGCTAAGGTCGAAGGTGTTACCACTTCAGGAATCAGGAGGCGAGAGAGAGATTTCGTGGTAAACCGCTCCTTTTATATCTGTTGACCGGAAGTGACCACCAGGGAGTCTGTCAATACCAAAGGGAAGCAACTCCACCTACTTCCTGTCTAGAGAGCAGTGATGAGATTGTCATGGCAAGGGAGGCAACTCTTACTACAACTCATTCTTTGATTTATTCATTGAGCCTTGTTTAACTTTTAAATATATATATATATATATATATATATATATATATATAGGAACGAGTAGGACCCCGACGGCTGAGCTCAAGCCGTTTCGACGGCTAATTCTCGACTAAATGAACATTTTTATCCTGGCAAATGAATAGCCGAACTTCTCAGGGGGTAATTCCATATATGGTAAAAGTGATTGTCACAAGGATTGGTCAAAAGTTTGTTATTTCTATCATGGCATTTTGTGGAAGGTAGGGGTAGCTGAACTTGCCAGTAGAAGAAAGAGGGAGAGGGAGTGGAGGAAACCTAGTCGAGCGTTGAAAGTGACAACTACAGCAGATTCTAAGGATAGGAGGTTGAAAAAAAGTATACTAGAGAAGGGGAGGGGGGAGGAAGTCGAAACAATAAGTAAATCTATATGGAGTAAATATATAGAAAAATATAAAAAATATAAAAAATATTAAAAAAACATAATTTCTGGTTACTATTCCCCTTCCACAATCATCAAATCTCTCACTGGTACTGCCAAGCTATAGAAAAGTTTAATAGGTGGGACGGAATACTAAATACGAGATTGTAGTGAAAGAATTTTATGAGTTATTAGTAATCGGCCAAATCTATCTTACAATGACAGGTCAACAAGTAGGGGGCCAAAATACTAAAAAAAAAAAAAAAAAATAGTACGAAATAATTAATCAGGGCCCGAAACTAATACAAAATATTAATTCAGATTCCCGAAACATGAATACTAATACGAAATATTAATTCAGATTCCCGAAACATGAATACTAATACGATATATATGAGTACTGCTACAATACATAAATTCTAATACAAACTACATAAGTGCTCGTACGATATATATGAAAAACTAATACGAAAAATTAATTCAGAATCCCCCCCCCCCTCTCCCCCACACACACACCAAAAAAAAAAAAATAAATACTGATATACGAGAAACTAAAGCAGAAATACCACAAAGAAATCTAGAAATCACGGAAAAGGGGCAGCAATCAGAGAAGAAAGCAAGTATCTGGGGTCTAGCACATCTGCTATAAAAAGCGGAATCGGCTAATTCTATCATAGAATAAGGGGGGGGGTTACTGAGGCTACAGAGGACCGAAGGGCTGCCTCGGGGTGGGCGAGAAGGTGAAAAGAACGACGACAAAGAAGGAGATCTGAGGTGGAAGGACTAGGATGGGATGGGGGAAGAAGGAAATATAGATGTCGTCGTTCTTTTCACCTTCTCGCCCTCCCCGAGGCAGCCCTTCGGTCCTCTGTAGCCTCAGTACCCCCACCCCCCTTATTCTATGATAGAATTGGTCGATTCCGCTTTTTATAGCAGATGTGCTAGACCCCAGATACTTGCTTTCTTCTCTGATTGCTGCCCCATTTCCGTGATTTCTAGATTTCTTAGTGGTATTTCTGCTTTAGTTTCTCGTATATCAGTATTTTTTTTTGTGGGGGGGGGGGATTCTGAATTAATTTTTCGTATTAGTTTTTCATATATATCGTACGAGCACTTATGTAGTTTGTATTAGAATTTATGTATTGTAGCAGTACTCATATATATCGTATTAGTATTCATGTTTCGGGAATCTGAATTAATATTTCGTATTAGTTTCGGGACCCTGATTAATTATTTCGTACCAGTTTTTTTTGTTTTTTTTAAGTATTTTGGCCCCTACCTGTCATTGTAAGATAGATTTGGCCGATTACTACTAACTCATAAAATTCTTTCCCTACAATCTCGTATTTAGTATTCCGTCCCACCTATTAAACTTTTCTGTAGAGATTTGATGATTGTGGAAGGGGAATAGTAACCAGAAATTGTGTTTTTTTTATATTTTTTATATTTTTTATATTTTTCTATATATTTACTCCATATAGATTTACTTATTGTTTCGATTCCCCCCCCCTTCTCTAGTATACTTTTTTCAACCTCCTTTTCTTAGAATCTGCTGTAGTTGTCACTTTCAACGCTCGACTGGGTTTCTTCCACTCCCTCTCCCTCTTTCTTCTACTGGCAAGTTCAGCTACCCCTACCTTCCATAAAATGCCATGATAGAATCATGTGTCTCAATAACAAACTTTTGACCAATCCTTGTGACAATCACTTTTACCATATATGGGATTACCCCCTGAGAAGTTCGGCTATTCATTTACCAGGATAAAAATGTTCATTTAGTCCAGAATTAGCTGTCGAAACGGCTTGAGCTCAGCCGTCGGGGTCCTACTCGTTCCTATTACCCTCTCTACTACCCTAAGTATTGAGTACTTTGGTGCGTTATGGTCCATCTGGTTCCTTACCACATTTCCTTCGTTATATATATATATATATATATATATATATATCTGAGATGTAGGTCCATATCTTCCCCGGATTCTTCATAAACCTTAGGTTGGTCGCTATTAAGTTCGCCTCCAGCAGGGTGTCTCTCAGTAGTCTTCCATTTCGGTTGGTGTTATTATGGAAGTACCAGCAAGGATCTTCACTGCCCTCGTTACTCAGATGTGCATTGAAGGTCACCCTCAACACTCACGGGGAGACAGGCATTATTTCCCTCACCAATAGACTGGTTTTTGTGCTGAAAACAAGACCCACTCCTCCCACTGCAGCATTGGTCATGTTCCTCACTGCCAATGTGGTGATGAGCTGGCTCCTCTTCCCAATCATCACACTCCCCACGGGCTCATCGTGTAGGATCCTGTGTTCTTGGATCGCAAGTATCTGTATACCACTCTCCTCGAACACATGTCCCAATCCTCTCTCTTCTCCAGCGTCCGAATAGTCCTCACATTCAAAGTGCCCATTTTGATGGCTCTTCTGTAGGACAAAACTGCATTCTTTATATTTGTCTCAGAGACAGCTGATCCATCATCCGCTAGCCTTCTCTGTGGCTCTAAGCCAGCAGTGTCATAACGACCAGACTGCTCCTTGACAGTGTAATTAGGGGCTCTAACCCTAGTGCTGTTAAATCGACTCTCCATATTTCTTTTCAATGCTGGCAATACCTTACCAGAACGGCTTCGGAGAGGGAAGATCAACCACCACTCACATCCTGATGCTGGGGAGGATATTAGAGGGAGCTAGAGCAAAGTGCCTTCCTGTGGTCATGGTTTTCATTGACTTTAGGAAGGCCTTTGATTCTGTGGACCGTCACTGCCTGATGAAGATCTTACAGGCTTATGAAATCCCCAAGAAGATAGTGGACCTGATATCACTGCTCTACACCAACACCAAAGTCCAAGTCATTACACCTGATGGGATGACAGAGTTCTTTGACATACTGGCTGGAGTGCGCCAGGGAGATACATTGGCTCCCTACCTTTTTATCCTCGTAGTGGACTATTGTATGCGCCTTGCACTTGAGAAACACCAGGACTCTGGCTTTACTGTAGCACCGGCTCAGAGCAGGAGAGTTAAGGCGAAAAAGGTATCAGATGCTGAATTTGCCGACGACATGGTTTTGGTGACAAATACAGTGAAAGAGGCAGAGGATTTGATGCGGGAGGTTGAGACTGTGTCGATGAGTGTGGGGCTGAGAATGAATGAGACTAAAACAAAATATCTGGTAGAGAATGTTGAGAAGCTAGAGGGGATTACTAATGTAGGCGGGAAGCCGCTGGAATTGGTTGATTTGGGAGCAAAGATTGGGAATACAGAAGATGATGTGGTTGAGAGGAAGAGCAAAGCCTGGGCGGCGTGCCACTTGAGATCGGTGTGGAAGTCTGTGCTGCTGTACGGGTCTGAGACTTGGACACTGACCAAGAAACTCACCCAGATGGTGGATGAGTGCTACACGAGAATGCTGAGGATGGCTCTGAACATTAATCAGTATACACTGAGGATGAAAAACTCAGAGCTGTATGGGAGCCTCCCAAAGGTCAGCTCAAAAGTGACACAGAGGAGACTGAGGTTAGCTGGACATGCTCACCGACATCCAGAGTTGACATTGCACTCAGTGCTCCTGTGGGAGCCCCTACATGGACACACTGGAAGAGGAAGACCAAGGTTAACGTATGTTGATGCCCTAAGGACAGACACTGGTCTGTTGGAGACGCAGGACATGGCAGCGATAATGAGGGACAGGGACCGCTGTAGAGAACTCGCTGGAATTTTACCCGCTCTAGAATATATATATACACTTATGTATATAAATATGCACTTATGTATATATATATATATATATATATATATATATATATATATATATATATATATATAGTGGTAGAACACTGGAAGGTAATATCCGTAGTGGTAGAGCACTCAGTCCATGGGACGAGTTAGGTGGAAGTGGTTACACAACAGTTAGTTCACCTTAGCGGATCCTCAGCTCGTAATCGCTAAAGTGAAACAATTGTTCTCGGTATGGTGAATTAACTGTTGTGTAACCTATATATATATATATATTTATTAAAATAACAGATTAAAGTTGAAGCAAATAATCGCTGCTTTCACCCTTAACGAGATCTTCTGAAACTAACAAAGTCAATCTGTGAACGCAGAAGTGAATATTTCAAAAAACGTTGCAACCGAAGGAAGACAGGAAGACGATACTTTGGTCCGTGGAAACGTTCCCTGGCAAAGAACGTGAAAAAACGAATATAATACGTCATTATTTGGAGCGGTGAAAAACAATTACACGCAAAGACAAAACCACGTTTGTGGTATAAAAGAAGTCGTAGACTAATATTCTATTAGGTGGTTCATAGAGACGTTCTCTGGCAATGAACGGAAAAAACGAAGATAATACGTCATATGTGGATCGAGGAGAACAATTACACGCAAAGACAAAACCACGTAAATGGTATAACTGAAGTCGTAGACTAAAATTCTAACTAGGAAACCGAATGATTCTCGGCTTCAGAGTTAAGAATAACGTAAATAAAATACAGAGGTAATTGAAATTAAATAAATACATACACGCATCCATATACGTACATACACAAGCATACGCGAAAACACTCGCCATAGGTATACAAATACACGCATGTACACAAAAAAAACCCGCACGCACATACAGAACCCACGCAACGCCTGTACCCGCCCGCATACGGATGTATACACCAAATACACATAAAAATATATATTAAAAAAAAATATATATATGTGTGTGTGTGCGTGTATACATATAATTAAATAAACGTATATAAATAAATACGTATATAACAAGCGCACACACATACCTACATGTAAATACACATATGTTTGGAGACGTACGTCAACCAAAACACAAAATACACATATACACACACCCTACATACGTATGAACCCGCATACTCACACAGACGCAAAACTCTCGTATACACATAACCAAAAGCATATGTACCAGAATATATAATATATATGCCATAACATATACAATCAAATAAACGTACGAGAAGGCATACGTACCTTCACAAAACATACAACACATCAACACGTAAAATATCCGCGTATAGTTCGTACTATCCGTTAGGGTTAAATGTGGGGCTGTAATACAGGAAAGTTTTGTGGATTTATGTTTACAAGCCGAAATTGCCTCAGATTTTTTGTTTAAGATGTGGTGTTTGGCGTAGAGTATTTCCACGGCCTCAGCGGCGCAGAGGTCACATGGTCTTTTATTTCCGTTATATAATCTAGCCCTAGCTAGGATCTCCCAGTGTAACTTATATTGGGTGTGGTTGTCTTTTAGACTCCAGATATGAGCTGAAAGTGACGTCATATTCCTTCTTAAAGGGTTACGAAAAGAATGGGCATGCATGTAAAGACGCTGCTTGAATCTATTGGCGGTTAACCCTATGTAGGCCCTACGGGATGTGGGTGTTTCAACCTTACATTTGTAGACAAAGTTACTAGAGAGGCATTTCCCGGATATGGGCAGTCAACCAGATTCCTACAATTACAGTTAGTACTAACTACAGGGTGGTACGTGTTCCTACGGCTAGGTAGTTAAGCTAAATTTGAAGCTGTGATGTTATGTGCAAGGTTAGGAGTCGTAGAGTAAGAAATTTTAATAGTATTTCTATTAAAAATGTTACTATATTTATGTGTAGGGGGAAAATGCTTCATAGTAAGGGAGAGAACGATCTTAGCTAATGGTGTGGCCACCTCCATATTATATGGTGAGTTATACCATATAATGCGTCGGGATCTATTTCTTCTAGGTCTATTCTCGTACTCTGTATATGCTACCTTATCGACAAATCCACTCCGAGCAAGAGCTTCATTGTAATATGTGGAATGGTCGTTGAAAATATGCTCGTTAGTAGATAGACGAGAAGGCCTCAAAGAAACGTTTCTTACCAGGTTCTTGGTTATGCTGGCAGGATGGTTAGAATGCTTACTTATGTAATTAAGCGTATCATTCGGGTTTTTATACGGGTAATGCAAGCCATTCGATAAATTGAGAGTAACGTCGAGGTAATTAACGACCGAGAGGTTGACTTCAACCTGTATGGAGAAGTTGAAGCCTTTAAAGAAGGCCGTGAGTTCTTTTCTGAACCTGTCGCAAGCACGTGGGCCGCACTTAGTCATGGTCAAAAGACCATCATCACGGTACAAACCACCGCCCACGTTGGGGAATTCGTCCTTGATAGAGAAAAGAAGGAAAAGGCCGATAAGATCAGTAACCTCCGCAGAATCGCTGGCGCCCATACTCACGTCGAATGGGGTACTATTGGATTTTTTAATCCAAATAGAGTCGTCGAAATTAATCACCAACTTACGGGCATTGAGGATGACATCAACTTCGAAATTCTTAACCACTGTGAGTGTTTTAGCGAAATTGATAGCTCTAAGGAGAAGTGGTAAAGTGATGGAGGAGTAATTATTATTGATGTCGAATTGGATAAAACGGCAATGTTCCTTGTTGCATATGCCGTTGAACCAATCAATCACCGCGAAAGAATTGTTCCACAGTGCAAGAGGGGCCAAACTTCTAATTTCAGGTATAATTCTATCAAGAATCCTTTTACTAAGTCTACCTAAATCGAACTTCATAGGGTTAATAAGCCGAATAGAGGGGTTGTTCGGAAAATTGGATTTGTGATCCTTCAGGGTAAAGTGGGGAGAAATAGGGTCCAGAGGTTCAGTCCGATCCAGGATGTTGAGATCAGAGGTGATTTTAAATCCAGCATCGTTGATTTCATTAATGACGCTCCGATTAGTTTTACGGTAATCCTTAGTTACAGCATTATGTAGCAGTTGATGGTAAGTACTGCGCTCCACTTGATATAGATTGCCAGTTTTGTCGGAATGGACGTGCACGGCATTAGAATCCTTAATAGAACGAATTCTATTCTTCAGGTCCTGCTGGAACGAATTGCTCCTATTCCGAAATTTGATACTCCGTATGAGTTCCAAGACATCATTTTCGAAGGGTATCAATGCTGTGTTACTCGGAGGGTATTTTATAGGTTTTAAACCCAAATTTATCCTGTTTGTTGTCTGCTTTTCCCTGATTATCGAAATAAAAGGCACGCCAACGCAACCTTTTAATGAACGCGTCTGTTTTCTGTATCAGGAGTTTTAGGTATGTTTTCCTGCTTGGTACGGGTATGTTCTTTGTAGAAATATTCACATGTTGTTTCTGCATGATGAATATAAGTAAATGGAGTGCTCAACCAAGGGAGCCAAATAGTAATAATAATAAATTTGAAGACTAAAATCCAAAGAGGGCTCGATAAGGATAAATATATATCAAATATATAAGAACCGTAGAGCAAATATTTATTAAAATAACAGATTAAAGTTTAAGCAAAGAATCGCTGCTTTCACCCTTAACGGGATCTTCTGAAACTAACAAAGTCAATCTGTGAACGCAGAAGTGAATATGTCAAAAAACGTTGCAACCGGGGGAAGACAGGAAGACGATACTTTGGTTCGTGGAAACGTTCCCTGACAAAGAACGGGAAAAAACGAATATAATACGTCATTAATAGGAGCGGTGAAAAACAATTACGCGCAAAGATAAAACCGGGACCAATTCAGGTGAAATAATTGTGCCGTATTGTTGTTATAAGCTGCGAGTGTGATTTTTGTCATGGGTGGATAAGCACGAGGCTCAAGCCTTGGGTGTACCTTAAAGGTGATGCCAACATCATTTGGGCAAAGCTGATGGAATATTTTCCACATCATGCAGATAATGTAGCGCTCACGGCGACGTTGGAGAGAATAAAGGTTGAGCTTTTCTAATCGACTCCAATAGTCAAGGCCTGTCATGCTATCTATCTTTTTTGTAATTGACCTTTGGGGTGCTTCAACTTTCATGATACTTTGTTTCGTGTGGGGTGACCACAGTGGACAACAGTATTCAAGGTGGGGCCAGGTAAAAGTGGAGAAGAGAAGTATATATATATATATATATATATATATATATATATATATATATATATATATATATATATAATGTAGGAGGTGAGTTTTATTGTAGTACAATAAAGCAATGCAGATATCGGATAAGAAGCACTCTACAGTTTGTAGGACTGGAGTATACATAATATATATATAAGAACAAAAGATGGTTAAAGGAGTTCCATGTATTTTATTATGCGCATTTCAAAAACAAACATCATCATGCAATAATATTTGTGTTTTCATCAGATAAAACAGGAGGACATGATATGAAGGCTAAAAAACACTTGTGGATAGTACAGTTTTAAATCAACATATGAGAAGTAGTTTTAGATTGATGTGTGATATTGGGAAAAATATTTTATTTAGAGGGGGGTGGGTGGAAAGGATGAAAAAAAAAGAGGAGGAGATGAGAGTGAAGGTGGAGAGGGAGGAATATAATGAGGAAGGATGAGATAGGAGGAGAGATGGGTGATAGAGAGAGAGAGATAGTTTTTATAACTGAGAAAGTTATATTGTTTTACATAGAGAGGTTGAAAACCGTTGGAAGATAATGTATAAATTAAAAGAATTTGAAAATTAACGAAGGGAAAAATATGTACGAAGAAGGAGAGGGAGTTAATATGTATTGAGAATAAAAAGTTTGATGATAGAGAGAAGAGAATAATGAATTGCGGATGAATATTCTAACGTCAAAAAAAGTGTGTATGTTTACAAGTATTATGGAAATTTGAAAATTAACGAAGAGAAAAAATGTAAAGTTAAGGTTTGTATATTGAAGGATTTGAGAAAAATAATGTGAAGTTGAGGTTTGTATATTGAAGGAATTGATAATATGTGCGAAGAAAAAGTTAATATGTATTGAGAATGAGTTAGATGATAGGGGAAAAAAATATGTATTGTGAATGAGTTAGATGATAGGGAGAAAAAAATGAATTAAGGATGAATAATCTGGCGTCAAAACAAATGTATATGTTTACGAAGGATTTTACAAGGTGAAAATAGAGTAAGGGTAATGAGTAAACAAGTGTTATAGAGTGTATAATACCCTTTGAAATAAGGTAGGAAGATGGGTATATTTTAAAAGAGGTGTATGTATATGTGCCTTTGAGAAAAAGATTCTAAATTGATAAAGAATTGAATATTTTACAAGGTGAAAATAGAGTAAGGGTAATGAGTAAACAAGTATTATAGAGTGTATAATACCCTTTGAAATAAGGTAGGAAGATGGGTATATTTTAAAAGAGGTGTATGTATATGTGCCTTTGAGAAAAGATTCTAAATTGATAAAGAATTGAATATTAGCTGTATACTTTGTGAAATGTTTTATGGAATTTATGCAAGCAGATAGAAAACAAGTCAGTTCGTCTATTTATTATAGAATCTAGATTAGAGATAATGGTAAATTTTTCATTTAGGCAGAGATTGCAGATTTTAGATAGAGAGCTGTTCAAGTATGAAGACGCAGAAGAAACCTTCTTCCAAAAGATGGTATATTTAATGTTTTTGTCTTTCAAGGACCATGTGAGTTCTGAGAGAGCCGTGTTGGTTCTTTTAAGTTTGTATTTAAAAGATGAATGATGATTATAGAGACGAGCTTTAAAAGAGGTGGAAGTGGAGCCAAAATAGGTGAAGGAATTGGTGCTAGTTATAACTTTACATTCATAAATTAAGTTTTTATCAAGACAATGGTTGTTGAGAGGACATTTATTTTTAATAGGGCAATTGCAATTAGAGAGATTATTAATGAGTGACCTAGTGTTATCTATAGAAGGAATTGGATTGGAGAAGTTGTTTGCGATAGGAATAATAGTTTCTTGATTTAGAGTTGATTTAGAGTTCTTATATATTATATATATATATATTAAAATACCAGATTAAAGTTTAAGCAAAGAATCGCTGCTTTCAGCCTTAACGGGATCTTCTGAAAGTTTCAGAATATCCCGTAAATGGTGAAAGCAGCGTTTCTTTGCTTAAATTTAATCTGTTATTTTAATAAATATTTGCTCTAGAGTTCTTATATATTTGATATATATTTATCCTTATCGAGCCCTCTTTGGATTTTAGTCTTCACATTTATTATTATTACTATACCACGTTCCAACCATCCATCCATATCTTCCAGGTATCTCTCTATTTCCCAATTGCAAATGTTCCGCTCACACTATTATTGTTGTATTTATCATTTCACTAGCCTCCACAACACATCTATTTTTTTACCCTCGTTTTCTTTCCCGTGCTGTCTCTCTACGAAGTCATCTACTCCCTTCCTCTCTCTTACATTATTATTAGTGCGGTGGATTGGCAGTATTAGTAGAGGTCGGACGCCATGCTTTGCAGCAAAGAGTTACGTCCCTTTATGGTCTGAGTTCAAATCCCGCGGAGTTTAACTTCGCCTTTCATCCTTACGGGGTCGACAAAATAAAGCACCAGTAATTACCACTGGGGTAATTACTGGCCTTGTGCCAAATGTAGAAACAATTATTATTAGTGTTGTATTTATCATTTCGCTGTCTCTACGAAGTCATCTACTCCCTTCGAAATCCTAACATTAACATTTCACCTTGCCTAATATAGGTACTCCTATCGGTCTATTTTGCCCTGAGATGCTATAGGCCATGATGGCTACCTATCTCACAATTTCCATCCCGCCCACCCCCTCACACCATCATAGCCTATTCGACCAATCAAACCTCAGCATGTCCACCATTACCAACCCCAACAAACTCTGAAGCTTCAATTCAGAGACAGGAAGCATACACACACCCCTGCAAAAATCGACCATTTCCCACGAATGTTGACAAATGCCCAAAACTCCGAGTTGGTACCATCAATGTAAGCACAATGAAAGGAAGAGCAGGAGAAATCGTAGAGATGCTAGAGCGAAAGGAAATTGATGTGTGTTGTGTGCAAGAGACTAGATGGAGAGGAGAGTCTGCTCGAGTCCTTGTAGGAAAAAGTCAGTGCTACAAATTTTTCTGGGTGGGAAATGACGATGGGATGGGTGGTGTAGATATCCTACTACCTGATAAGTGGGTAGGGTGAACGCAAGAATCATTAAACTCAGACTAGTCCTGAATAAAACAATTACAACAATAATATCAGCTTACGCACCCCAATCGGGGTTGCCAGACGAACTTAAGGATAGGTTTTACGAGTCCTTAATGCACACTACTGCTCTAACAAACGACAATGACTTCCTAATCATTGCGGGAGATTTTAACAGACACGTAGGTAAACACCGTGGCGGCTTCTATAGAGTCCATGGAGGCCATGAGGATGGCACAAGAAATGAAGAAGGATTCAGGCTTCTAGAATTCTGCGACGCCAATGACATGTTGATATGTAACACAAACTTAAAAAAACCCGACAACCACCTGATCACCTATAGATCAGGGGAGCATTCTAGTCAGATAGATTTTATCCTCATTGGAGGACGTGACAGATGGATGGTTGTAAACACAAAAGCCTTCCCTAGGGAGGAATGTACCTCCCAACATAGCTTAGTTGTCAGCGACCTCACGGTCAGAACTAGACGAACGTGGAAACAGAAGCCAACCTGGAGAAGAAAGATCTGGAAGCTGAAAGACCCCTCAGCCAGTAACAGATTTAAAGATATTTTACTCAACGCCTATGACAGTAAAGAAGAACATTCAATGTAGAAGAGCACAGGGAGTTCCTAAAAAATAACTTACTAAAGGCGACGGTTCAGATCTGTGGCTGGAGTAAGACCACAGGCAGGTGGAACAATAAGGTAGATGAGGCAGTTAAGGCCAAGAGACAGGCATGGAAAGAATGGAAGAACGGGGGAAGCAGGGTACATTACATAGAGACCAAGAGGGAAGCTAGGCGACAAATATACTTAGCTAGGAGAGAAGCAGAGGATAGAAAATTCAAGCATGTTTTGCAACGTGAGGACCAGAAACAGGAGGTGTTCAAGATTGCGAGGCAGTGTGTCAGAGAGAATTGTGATGTCATTGGAAAGAAGTGTATCCGGAGTGATAAAGGTGAGCTTGCCCTCACAAGTGCTGAGAAGAAAGATGCGTGGAAGAGCCATTATGATAGATTACTAAATGAGGAGAATGCATGGGAAGAAGAGACCCTACCCTAAGTAGACCATATAGAGGGGTCAGAAACAGTGTAGTAAGTAAGGCAATCAAAGATATGAAGACGGGGAAGGCAACCGGTCCATCGGGTATAGCTGCCGAGATGCTGAAGGCATCTAGATCAGTAGGTCACACCATAACCACACGTATTGTTAACCAGGTAATATTAGAAGGTGTCGTACCAAAGGATTGGTGCAGTAGCATCATTGTCAACTGCTACAAAGGTAGAGGTGATGCAGTAGATAGAGGAAACTACAGAGGTATAAAGCTGATGGACCAGATCATGAAAATAACAGAAAGAGTTATAGCACAGTTGATTAGGGACCGGGTGAAACTAGATGAGATGCAATTTGGGTTTGTGCCAGGAAGAGGCACCACTGATGCCCACTTCCTTGTGAAGCAGTTACAGGAAAAGTACCTAGCTAAAAGTAAGCCACTCTACCTAGCATTCGTCAATCTCGAGAAAGCCTTTGACAGAGTTCCCCGTGCTATAATCTGGTGGGCTCTTAGAAAATTAGTAGATGAATGGCTTGTGAAAGCTGTACAAGCCATGTATAGGGGAGCAGTCAGCAAAGTTAGGATTAGCAATGAGTATAGCGAGGAATTTAGCGTACAGGTCGGTGTCTACCAGGGCTCTGCTCTTAGCCCTCTCCTGTTCATCATAGTCCTGCAGGCAATAACGGAGGAGTTTAAGACCGGATGCCCATGGGAACTCCTGTATGCAGATTACCTCGCACTTATAGCTGAATCTATGGTAGAACTAGAGAAGAAATTCCAAACTTGGAAGCAGGGTCTAGAAAGAAAGGGTTTCAAAGTCAACCTGACAAAGACTAAGGTCCTTGTAAGTAGACGAGAAAACAGAACCAGATCCCCTCAGGGAAATGGCCTTGCTCAGTATATAGGAAAGGTGTATGTAGGAACTCCATTCTCTGCCCCAAATGCAAACAATGGGTACACAAAAGATGTAGCGGGATCTCAGGAAGCTTAACTAAGAATGTAGGCTTCACATGTAGCAGCTGTGCTGGGACAGCAAGCAGCAAACAGCCACAGGAAACAAGTACCACCAAACTCTGGGAGGGCTCTGTAGAAACAGTAGACAGCTTCTGCTACCTAGGTGACCGAATTAGCAGCGGAGGTGGGTGTTCGGAAAGTACAATAACTAGGGTAAGAACGAGATGGAAGAAGTTGCTAGCTGAAAAAGGCTTCTCCCTCAAAATGAAAGGCAGACTTTATGATGAGTGTATACGAACAGCAATGTTACATGGTAGTGAGACCTGGGCGCTGAAGGTGGAAGACTTGCATAGATTAAAACGAAACGAAGCCTGCATGCTCCGATGGATGTGTAATAGTAATATACGTGAACGGCAAAGCATAAATGAATTGAGAGAGAGACTGAGCATAAGAAGAATCAAATACTGTGTGCAGGAGAGGCGGTTGCGTTGGTATGGACATGTGATGCGTATGAAGGATGACAGCTGCATAAAAAGGTGCAGAGCACTAGAAGTCGATGGAAACTGCAGAGCGGGGAGGCCCAAGAAGACCTGGGATGAGGTGATAAAAGCCGACCTTACCCAATTACACCTCTCAAAGGCGATGACACACGACCGTGACCTCTGGCGTCACACAGTAATACAGAAGACCCAACCCCCCACGGGTACAAACTGAAGCATATAGACAATATACCCCCACACCCTCCCATGCAAAATGGTCGTGGAGGTGCCACAGCAAAAAAGCACCCAGCCCACACTGTAAAGTGGACATATAGGCGCCACAGAAATAAAGCACCCAGCACTCACAGTAAATGAGGTTGGTGTTAGGAAGAGCATCCAGCTGTAGAAATCAATCCAGAATCAGTTACCGATGAACAAGACATGGTCAGCCGACCGGACACTGCCCACAACAGGACAACCCGTCTAACCCATGCTAGCGTGGAAGAACGGACGTAAAACGTTGATGATGATGATGATGATGATGATGATATAAATTATTTATATACATATATATCTATGTATATATATGTATGTAAATATACATATATATATATATTTATATATATATGTATGTATACCAACACACACACACAGACACATATATATATATATGTATATATCACAGAAGGCCTGGTTTCAACCCTACAACTACCAAAATGTATTTAAAGGAATTTAAAGATAATTTAGCTGCTATTTCTAGTTAAACTAGATACTCTTAGTTATATAACCTCCCAGGCCGACTGCGCTGTCACAGTTCCTATTTATGGTGACTTTGACAGGAATATAAAGCTACTTTAGCATAAACTAGATACTCTTTGTTACATTACCTCCCAACTGAAGAAAATATATTTTTGTAGTAGTACGTGTTAACCTCTCTGTGATGTCACAGCTGCTATTTCTGGTGGCTTCAATAAGGAATTTCAAATATGGATTAGCTGCTATTTCTAGCATAAACTAGATACTCTTTATTATATTACCTCCTCCAAAACAAAATATATATTTAGGTAGTAGTAGATGTGAAACCAGGCCTCATGTGATGTCACAGCTGCCATTATGGCAGCTTGTACAAACATTTTAAGATAATTTAGCTGCTATTTCTACAATAAACTAGATACTCTTTGTTATATTACCTCGCAACTCAAGAATATATATCTCGGTAGTAGTAGGTGTTAAACAAGGCCCTCAGTGATGTTACAGCTGCTATTTGTTTGTTGCTTGCACAGCAATTTAAAAGGGTATTTACCTGCTATTTCTAGCATAATGTAGATACTCTCTGTTACATTACCTCGCACCTCAATTATTTATATTTTGGTAGTAGTAGGTATTAAACAAGCCCCTCAGTAATAAAAAAACTTACGTCTACAACTTTGCATTTTCCTCTTTTTAGATATACTCCGTCATCCTTATTTTAATGAATTAATCTGATAACGATTGTTTGAAGTCTATTGCATACTTGTATACCGAATATATATACATACATACATGATGATGGCTGCCCCCTCGTTATCGAGTATGGCCATTGCACGATATACCATTATTAGTAATTATTAATTAATTCTATTGTGCAATGCCTGTGCATAAAGATTTTTTTAAAGTGAAGAAAGACTGAGCCAATCTCACTCTCTGAGCGACAGTAGCTATAACCCGAAAAGAAGAAAAGATCAACATCATCAGTAACTACTGAGCCGCAGGTATTATGTCGGAGTTATACCAGTTTCCTGACTTGCCTTCTCTTGAGAAGAATGTCCTGACAAAGGCTAGGGGTCATTCACTCCCAGTTGTTTAACCGCGCGATTGGGTATCCAGCCCGACTATTTCCTTGTCCTCACGCATATACATACATATGTACATATGTATATACATATTTACACATTTTGGGATGAACGTTGACTCTTATGATATATTTCAGATATATCGTCATTTCTACGGTACATCTAAACATGTAACTGGAGCTAAGAAAACCCCGCCACGAAAAGAGGCCCGACCCAGTGGTGCCAAACCAAAAGGTATGCATAATTTCTCTCTCTCTCTCTCTCTATCTATCTCCCTCTCTCTCCCATACACTTACATAAGGTCATATAATTCAGCATTGTGGCTCTCTCTAAAATGGGAAAAGAAAGGCAAGGTTGACATATAATTAGATAGATACATAGATACAACGCCGCTCACTCATATTTGTCTGTATGGCTGACTTTCTAAATAAAACACAATTCAAAGAAAAAAGTCAAGGTGAGGGAAGTAACTCATGAAAAAGAGATAACTGAAGTTAAAAAAAAAAAGAGGTCAGGTTTAGGGAGTTAACTCATGAAAAAGGAGATAATTGAAGTCAAAGAAAAATGTCAAGGTAAGGGAGGTAACTGATGACGAAGGAGATAACTGAAGTCAAACAAAATAGTCAAGTCAGGATAAAGGAGATAAGAGAAGTCAATGAAAAAAGTCATTTCTGTATTAAATATTGCATAAATACTATTTACTACAAATTAAAGAGTTCTTGTCCTTTAGAAGCCATTTCTGTATTAAATATGACATATAATGTACTATTTCCTTCGAATTAATAAGCTTTAGACATTTAGAAGCCATTTCTGTATTAAATATGGCGTATACCCGACTATTTCCCTCGAATTAATGAGTTCTAGCACTGTAGAAGCTATTTCTGTATTAAATATTGCATATACACTACTATTTCCTTCGAATTAATGTGTCCTAGCCCCGTGGAAGCTATTTACATATTAAATATTGCATATACACTACTATTTCCTTTGAGTTAATGTGTCCTAGCCCTGTGGAAGCTATTTACATATTAAATATTGAATATAATCTATTAATATCCTTCAAAGAAAGAGCCCTAGTGCTTTAGAAGCCTTTTCTGTATTAAATATACTACTATTTCCTACAAATATATTAGATTTAGTCCTTTAGAAGCCATTTCTGTATTAAATATTGCATAGAGTCTACTATTTTCTTCGAATTTAGGAGTCTATTAATATGGCCTTGTGACAAAAGTAGAAATAATTATTAATATCCTTCAGATTAAAGAGTTATAGTGCTTTAGAAGCCATCCCAGTGCATATATACCACTATTTCCTCCAAATATATTAGTTCTAGTCATGTTGAAGCCATTTCTGTATTAAATATGGTATATACACTACTATTTCCTTCGAATTAATGAGTTCGAGACTTGTAGAAGCTATTTATATGTTAAATATTGCATATAATCTACTAATATCCTTCAAATAAAAAAGTTCTAGTCCTTTAGAAGCAATTTCTTCATTAAATATTGCATTTACACTACTATTTCCTTCAAATTAATTAGTGAGACTTGCAGAACCTATTTATGTATTTAATATTGCATATAATCAAATTAAAGAGTTGTAATGCTTCAGAAGCCATTTACAGAAATATTGCATATACTTCACTATTTCCTCGAAATATATTAGTTTTAGTCCCATAGAAGCCATTTCTGTAATAAATATTGCATATACTCTATTTCCTTTGAATTGAAGAGTTCTAATCCTTTAAAAGCCATTTCTGTATTAAATATTGAATATACACTACTATTTCCTTCGAATTAATGTTTGAGATTTGTAGAAGCTATTGATATATTAAATATTGCATATAATTACTAATATCCTTCAAATTAAAGAATTCTATTCCTTTACAAGCCTTTTCTGTATTAATTATAGCAAATATACTACTATTTCCTCCAAATATATTAGTTTTAGTCCTTTAGAAGCCATTTCTGTATCAAATATTGCATATAGTCTACTATTTTCTTTGAATTGAGGAGTCTATTAATATAATATTATTCGAGGTTAACTTTGCCTTTCATCCTTATGGGGTCGATAAAATAAAGTACCAGTAATGTACTGGATAATTGCTGGCCTTGTGCCAAAAGTAGAAACAATTATTAATATCCTTCAAATTAAAGAGTTCTAGCGCTTTAGAAGCCATCTCAGTATTAAATATTGCATATACACCACTATTTCCTCAAAATATATTAGTTCCAGTCATGTCGAAGCCATTTCTGTATTAAATATGACATATAATCTACCAATACCCTTCAAATTAAAGAGTTCTTGTCTTTTAGAAGCCATTTCCGTATTAATAGGACATATAATGTACTATTTCCTTCGAATTAATGAGCTTTAGCCCTTTAGAAGCCATTTCTGTATTAAATATTGCATATACGATACTACTTCCTTCAAATTGAAGAGTTCTAGTCCTTTAGAAGCCATTTTTCTATTAAATATTGGATATAATCTACTAATACCCTTCAAATTAATGCGTTTTAGTCCTGTAGAAGCCATTTCTGTATTAAATATTGCATATACTTTACTATTTCCTTCGAATTGAAGAATTCAAGCCCTGTGAAAATTATTTCTGTATTAAATATTACATATATACTACTATTTCCTCCAAATATATTAGTTTTAGTTCTGTGGAAGCCATTTTTGTATTAACTATTGCATACACTGTACTATTTCCTTCGGTTGAAGAGTTCTAGCCCTGTAGAAGCCATTTCTGTATTTAATATGGTATATACACTACTATTTCCTTCAAATTAATGAGTTGGAGACTTGTAGAAGCTATTTATATAAAGAGAGATGATATATCGTCCAGGTATGTGAATGACATCTCATCTCTCTTAAGATTATTAATTAAAACAGAAGGGCTTTAACGATAACAAGGCTAATCTTTTATTAAATGATTCATTTAATAAGACACAACATAATAATTACATTCATAGGACATACCCTGCAAGCTAAACGGCAATGGCTTAATTCTTACATTCAAGAAGAGATATGAAAATCTCTTGGTCAAAAACAGGCGTTTGTACAAAGTACGTCCACGTGGCAGGACAAAGGCGACTGGAATTTAAAACCAAATCTCTTGAGTTTTACATTGGCGTCTCTTCTTTTAGAGAACGCCGAGATAAGGGAAGTAATTCGCTCTTTTTTTGTGTTACCCACAGGTGGCGACACTGCGTTGCTATAGTCAACACACTGTCGCCATAGTTACCACAATCACCTCCGACCAGATTTTTAATAAAAATCGTAAAACAAACGATAGCATGGAGGAAATAGAAGTTGTAAATTGGTGCAAGAAAAATTCCTGTAGTAGATAACAATGAAGCCAAAGCCTTACAAGGTACTCTTTACAAGTTGTTGAAACCGGTTTCAAAACGAACAATATAGAGGTGAAATAGGTTAATGCATGCAAGCATTACACAAAAAATATACAACAAATGCAATAATTATAGACATGCAGCAATAAATGCAAAATGCATTAAAAATACCATTCGCAGTAAGGGTCCCAAATGCGATAAAAAAAAACGATAGGCATTGAAAATGCCATAGGCAGTAAGGTTACAAAATGCAATGAAAAATTATAATATGCCTTAAAAATACCAAAGGCAGTCAGGGTACAAAATGCAACAACAAATTCAATATACAGTAAAAATAACTGCAAGAAAAAAGAATACAATTCAGAAGTTTATAGTACTGCATAGCTTACGGGGCCAATGCACCCTTCGACCTGAACGGGTCGTATTTCTGTATGTTGGTGGTGGTCGTGGGGGGGGCGAAGAAACAAGTGTATGTGGCGAAGAAAAAGAAGGGGGCATTTGTGGTTCAAGTGTCACCGTGTCAGTGTCCAGATTGGCTCGTTTGAGGCGATCAACGAAAATAGTTTCCCTGGACCCCCTAATGTCCACTGTGAAATGTTTCTCTGTACGAGCAAGCACACGATAGGGTACAGAGTACGGCCGTGTGAGAAGGGGTCTCACAGCGTCGTCTCTAACGAACACACATGTCCACAAGGCAATATCCCTTGGGACGGCAGTTTTTACAGTTTGCTTCCTAGTGTCCATCGGTGGTAAATCCTGGAAGTAAGAATGAAGCCGGGACACGTAGGAAGCGGGATCCTGCGAAGCAAGATCAACAGGAGCAAGCATTTGCCCCGGTAACGCAAGAGGAGTACCATTAATCAATTCGGCTGGGGAGAACCCAAGGTCCACCTTTATTGTCGACCGAATACCTAACAACACAATAGGTAGGTACTCACTCCAACGTGTAGAGTCCATTGAAGCCCTTAAAGAGGCTTTAAGCTGTCTGTGAAATCTTTCCACCATTCCGTTTGATGCTGGATGATATGCCGTGGTTCTTATGCGAGTAGCGCCAATAATTTGTGTTAATTCACGGAAGAGGTTCGATTCAAATTGACGACCGCTGTCCGTTGTTATTGTGGTTGGTACTCCAAAACGAGCGATCCATGCAGATACGAGGGTACGCGCTGTCGTTTCAGCAGTGATATCTGTCATAGGGATGGCTTCAGGCCAACGATCGTCAAAATATACGAATAACCACGACTAATCGGCCACGGGCCGACGATGTCCACATGAATGTGACGAAATCTGGCATCAGGACAGGTGAAAGTTCCGAGAGGAGTTTTAACGTGCTTATGAACTTTTGACTTTTGGCAAGCGACACAGGAACGGCACCAAGCAGCAATGTCACGTCTCATATCAGGCCAGAAAAATCTGGCTGTTATGAGTTTTACCGAGGCTGTAGCTCCTGGGTGAGAAATGCCATGCAAAGCGAGAAATACAGTTCGTCGATGACCAACTGGGACGAGAGGTCGTGGTGAGTCCAACGAGATATCACAAAGTATCTGTCCGTCAGTGGTTGATAAAGGAAGGTATTTCATATTGCAGTTAATGAACTCCGGCGATGTGCAATCCAATGATTCAAGCGAGGATTGGTCAATGGCCATTTGACGCAAATCTATATCGTTAGACGACGAGATCGAAGCTATCGGGAGGCGTGACAAGGCGTCTGCCGCAGTGTTCAAAGCACCCGGAATATGTTGAATATCATTGGTGTATTGGGAAACAAAATCCAGATGTCTAGTTTCCCTATGCGAATATTTGTCAGATTTTGATCTTAAAGCGAAAATCAACGGTTTGTGATCTGTGAAAATAGTGAACGCTCTCCCGTCCAGAACATGGGAGAAATGTTTCACAGATAAATAAATTGCTAAAAGCTCACGCCCGAACGTACTATAACGATTTTCGGCAGGCTTTAGCTTTCTCGAAAAAGATTCCAGTGGTTGTTGTAAACCATCGCACTTCTGTTGCAAGACTGCGCCCACGACGGTATCCGACGCATCAACACAGAGCGATAGCTCGGCGTTGGGTACTGGGTGGGCGAGCAAAGACGCGCTCGCTAACCCCTTTTTCACTTTTTTAAAATCCTCAAGCTGCGTTTTATTTAAGGAAATGTTCATATTCTTATGCCGGCAATTTTTAAAAATTTCTGTCAACGAGAACAGCAAGTTGGAACAATTAGGTACGAATCGCCTATACAAATTTACAAGGCCCAGGAATTGACGCAATTGTCGCAGTGAACTTGGCGGAGGCAAATCCGATACTGCCTTAACCTTCTCAGGAAGAGGTCGAATACCATCGGCGTCAATCAGATGGCCTAAAAATGTTAGTGAAGTCGAGCCGAAAACACACTTGGAAGCATTAATACGAACATTATATCTCTGTAAACGATGAAATAAGAGATCCAGATGCTTTGAATGCTGATGAGGGGAAGAACTAGCAATCAACACATCATCGATATACGTGTACACAAAATCCAGGCCCCGAGTAACATCATCCATAAATCGTTGGAAGGTACTAGCCGCATTTCTTAACCCGAAAGGCATAGTAAGGAACTCGAAAGATCCAAAAGGAGTGGCAATAGCAGTCTTCGGAATATCCTCCTTTTTAACCGGAATCTGATTATAAGCACGAATCAAATCGAGCTTAGAAAAAAATTGTGCAACCTTGTAATGAAGCGAAATCCTGCAAATGCGGGATTGGATAACGGTCAGGCACAGTAATCGCGTTTAAGCGTCGGTAGTCACCCGTCGGTCTCCAATCACCAGAAGATTTAAGTACCATATGTAGAGGCGATGCCCAAGGACTTGTGGAACGCCGAATTATTCCTAATTCCAGCATGTGGTCGAATTCAGACCGTGCAGCTTTCAACTTCTCTGCAGATAATCTTCGAGGACGTGGGAAAACAGGTGGACCTGTAGTGGATATAAAGTGTTCAATCACATGATCCGGACTAGCAATTCGTAATCTTCCTTGCGTCAGCTGTGGGAATGATTTTAACAAACTGTGATACTGGTTGCCCACTTCAGCCAAGAAAAAAGCAGGGCTTACTGTGGCGATCTCCGGCTTTGTACCCTCGAACGATAGGCCTGTATTAGCATCAAAAAGTCGTTGTCTGCTGATGTCAATCGACAAGGAAAAATGGTGGAGAAAATCCGCTCCCAAAATGGCGTATGGCAAGTCGGCGATAGTAAACTTCCACTTCAATTCACGACGCAAATTTTTTAACCGAAGAGGAAGCGAAATTTGCCCGTACGTTCGAATGGCCGCGTGGTTGACTGCTCGTAAATTTATATTTGATTCAGATGGGTTTTTTTTGAGATAACCGACTGGCCAAATACTCAGCGACGCGCCAGTATCGACAAGGAAAAATTTTTTCGACCGCAGGTCGTAAACGAAAAGATGGCGGTTCGGTCGATTTTCCCAGAGTTCACTAGCCGCCCCTAGTGGCTCTGCTTTGCGTTTTCCGATCTCTTGTAATTACAGGGCGTGCGACAACGTTGTGCCCTACTGCCGAAGTTAGCATGATACCAACAAAACGAAGAATTATTGTTGTCTGCGTTGTAGTGCTGGCGATGAATAGAAGACGGCGGCGAACGGTACTCGTAGCGGTTTCGAGGAATAGCAGACGGAGGCGAACGGTACCTCAAACGTTGAGAAGGCTCTCTGTGTTGTACGGTCAAATCCTCCACTTTTTGGGTGAGCGCTTCGATCATCTCCAACAGTTTGCTGTCGGCCACAGAAGAATTGCGTGGGGGAACAGAAGAAGAAGCCACACAAGGATTATGCCGACTGCTGTTAGAGTCCACCTCTAGTATTCTATCCGCGGATGCGGCAAGTTGATCAAAACGATTCCCTCTCCAAATTATTGACCAAGACCATTTGCGCACTTGGCGGTAAACGAGAGAAAAATAGTTGTTTGAGGAATGGGGTGTCCATCCCCTGGGAGTCGCTCAACTCCCGCAGATGTCACAAATAGGAGCTTGGCGTCCTGTCACCCATTTGCGTATCATCTATCAATTCCCCAAAGCGACTTTCCGCTGACGTGGTATTCCTCCGAATAATTTCCCCTTTCAACGAGCCATAAGTAACGTCTGCGGCTAAATTGGTTATCACATCCTTCACGGAATATGCCAACGACACAGGCAAGCCACTAACTCGTACCTTCAGTTTATGCTGTTCTTTGGTTTTGGTTAAATCAAAATAGCATTCAAGCTGCAAAAACCATAACTTGATGTCGCCTGCGAAGGACGGCAAATGATGTTGATTCATGATGCCCAAAGATTTGATGAATTTTTAAGGCCAAATTATTTCTTCGAAGCAGCTATGCGACCAAAAAATGACACTGGAATCCAAAATCTTATTCACGCGAATTCAACTGAAATTCTTTTTGAAAATTCTCGCCGGCCAAAATAAAATTTGCATAATAAAAAAAATTATTATCCATGAAAATTATTTGGTAAGAAAATCCCAAGATGGCTGATTGAAAAATGTGTTTGTGATGAAGAAGCCGTCATGTGGCACGATGCAGCCAATCAGATGGCTGGGATTGAAGAAGACAAGCTGTACGCGGGAAAACAACATTTTTGTTATTTTAACAGAAGGTTAAAAGCAAAATTTTATATCCAGAGAAATCCTTTTTTTTTTTTTTTTCTTTTTTTTTTTGAAAGAGAGAAGTTGATGCAAAAGGAAAAGTATTGTTCACTCAAAGACAAGATACCAAACAACAACGGGCCTGAATTCCATATATATATGTGCAGCGTCGCACACTTTGTACATAAAATAAATATCATTGTTGATAAAACGCTGGATGAGTTGTGATAATTTTTTTTTGTTTTTATCTAACTATGCTTGCAAGGCAGGTCAGAAGGAGATACAATTCAGCAATACAGAAGAATTTTAAAAGTTGTTCTTAGTCGGGGTCACCAATAAAAAGAAATGATATATATGTCCAGGTGTGTGAACGACATCTCATCTCTCTAAGATTATTAATTAAAACAGAACAGCTTTAACGATAACAAGGCTAATCTTTTATTAAATGATTCATTTAATAAGACACAACATAATAATTACATTCATAGGACATACCCTGCAAGCTAAACGGCAATGGCTTAATTCTTACATTCAAGAAGAGGCGTTTGTACAAAGTACGTCCACGTGGCAGGACAAAGGCGACTGGAATTTAAAACCAAATCTCTTGAGTTTTACATTGGCGTCTCTTCTTTTAGAGAACGCCGAGATAAGGGAAGTAATTCGCTCTTTTTTTGTGTTACCCACAGGTGGCGACACTGCATTGCTATAGTCAACACACTGTCGCCATAGTTACTATATATATGTTAAATATTGCATATAATCTACTAATATCCTTCGAATTAATTTGTGAGACTTGCAGAACCTATTTATGTATTTAATATTGTATATAATCTACTAATATCCTTCAAATTAAAAATTTGTAATGTTTAGGAAGCCATTTCTGGATTAAATATTGCATATACTTCACTATTTCCTCCAAATATATTAGTTTTAGCCCCATAGAAGCCATTTCTGTATTAAATATTGCATATACTCTACTATTTCCTTTGAATTGAAGAGTTCTAATCCTTTAAAAGCCATTTCTGTATTAAATATTGTATATTCTCAGACCGGGTGATGTGTTGTTTCCTTGAGCAAGACACTTTATTTCACATTGCTCCAGTTTACTCAGCTGTAGAAATGAGATGATAGGGACTGGGGTCCCTATCATTCCACTGCAAAGTGGTCGTGTAGGTGCCACAGAAAAAAAAGCACCCAGCACTCACTGTAAATGAGGTTGGTGTTAGGAAGGGCATCCAACTGTAGAAATCAAGCCAGAATCAGTTCACGTCCCACCCTTGCAAGCAGGGAAAAGCGGACGTAAAATGATGATGATGATGATATACACTACTATTTCCTTCAAATTAATGTGTTTGAGATTTGTAGAAGCTATTGATATATTAAATATTGCATATAATCTACTAATATCCTCCAAATTAAAGAGTTCAATTCCTTTACAAGCCTTTTCTGTATTAATTATAGCAAATATACTACTATTTCCTCCAAATATATTAGTTTTAGTTCTTTAGAAGCCATTTCTGTATTAAATATTTCATATAGTCTACTATTTTCTTCGAATTGAGGATTCTATTAATATAATATTATTAATATCCTTCAAATTAAAGAGTTCTAATGCTTTATAAGCCATCTCTGTGTTAAATATTGCATATATACTACTATTTCCTCCAAATATATTAGTTCTAGTTATGTCAAAACCATTCCTGTTTTAAATATGACATAATCTACCAATACCCTTCAAATTAAAGAGTTTTAGTGCTTCAGAATCCATTTCTGTATTAAATATCGCATATATACTATTATTTCCTCCAAATATTTTACTCCTTTAGAAACCATTTCTTTATTAAATATTGTATATTCTCTATTATTTCCGTTGAATGAGGCAGTTCTAGTACTGTAGAGGCCATTTGTATATTAAATATTGTATATACTTTACTATTTGCTTCGAATAAGGCAGTTCTTGAGTTTTAGTAGCAATTTCTATATTAAATATTGTATATACTCTACTAATTCACTCGAAAAAGAGAAGCCATTTCTATATTAATTACTGTATATACTCAACTCTTTCATTCGAATGAGAGAATTATAGTCCTGTAGAAGCATTATCTACATTAAATAACTATATATAGAGCAGATTTAGATCTTTAGAAGCCATTTCTATATTAAATATTGTATCTACTAATCCACTCGAATGAGACAGTTCTAAGCTTGTAGAAGCCATTTCTTTATTATATATTGTATATAATCTATAATTTACTTTTGCATGATAAAATTCTAGTACTGTAGAAGCCATTTCGATAATAAATATTGTATGTACCCTGGCAGTAGTAGTAGTATGGTATGGATCTGTAACTATTGAGTGAATCGTTAGGGTGCAATATTGACATACAGCATTTTTGGGGTGTTTTTAAACCTAGCGGAGCCTATCCCCTCTCCAGGCCAATGTACAGCAGATTTCCTCCAGAGAAGGATAGAGAAAGTAAGAGAACAGAAGTGAGAAAGAGATACAGAGGAAGAATCGACCACAGTACTAGATTTGTACTGTTTTTAGTGACCTCGAATGGATGAAAGGCCAAGTTGACCTCGGTAGAATTTGAACTAAGAGAGCAGACAGCCAAATCGAAGTACTGCCAAGTTCTGCCACGTACTTTATCAGATCTTGTAACAACTCAGCAGTAGTAGTATAAATATAAAAATTACAAGAACAACAATAACAATTTCATTTTTATTTTAAATAAGGCAGTTACCTAAATAAGTAACAATAAAAACAACAATGGCAAAATAATAATTGTTTCTACTTTTGGCACAAGGCCAGCAATTATCTCAGTGCATTACTGGTACTTTATTTAATCGACCCCGTAAGGATGAAAGGCAAAGTTAACCTCAGCGGGATTTAAACTCAGATCGTAAAGGGCATTACTCTATGCTGCAAAGCATGTCATCTGACCCTCTACCAATACTGCCAATCCAAAAATAATAATTGACACAAAGCTTTCTATTTGAAGAGAAAGGGAGAAAGCTGATTAAATTAACCCCAGTGCATTACTGGTACTTTATTTCATCGGCCCCAGTGCTTACGGGGTCGATAAAATAAAGTACCAGTAATGTACTGGGATAATTGCTGGCCTTGTGCCAAAAGAAGAAATAATTATTTATATTAACATCATAATGGAGCGCATTGTTTTTTGTTTTTTTTAAAGATTGAAATAGGGTGAAGGACAAAAATGGTTAAGAATCATTGGCACATACTCTGTTGTGTGTTCCAGTTGAGGCCATGCTGGGGCATTGCCATACTAAATAACATTTTTTTTATATTCACAACTCATATGGTTTGATGCTCCACCCATTTTGCCAAACCAATAATAATTAGAATTTCTCATAATTTTTTTTTAAATAAAATTTATTTCTAATATCAATATAACAAAAATAACAATGTTAATAATTGAAAGAATATTAATGATTATGATTATAATTTGTTTCCAGTTATCTCAAAAGACACAAATGGTCACGAAAAGGGTTAAGATGTTGAAACAGTCCCTTGAATCTTAACGGTATTTACACGGCAACAACACTTCCTTCATGGGTATACAGTAAGAACCCACATGCCTGTCGGAAATATTCATTTTATAAAACCTGAAAGTAAGAGAAATAAAAATTACAACAGCAATAGTAGCTGGCAATAATAATATTTTTTTCTGATTTGGCAACAAGACCAAAAACCTTTGGGGAAAGGGAAAGTCAATTTAATCAACCCCAGTGCATTACTGGTACTTCATTTTATTGACCCCCTAACTAACTTTGGCAGAATTTGAAACATGAAGGGTTGTAACAAAATACTGCAATGCTTTTCATCTAACATTACAGAGTGTACTTGGTGCATTTTATCGTAGCACCACCACTACCATTTTACAGAGTGGGCTGGGTGTATTTCTGGATGAGCACTCTAATCCAACATAATTCTAAAGCAGAGTTTTTGAATAAGTATATCACTGGAAATGTTTCTAAATCTGAAGGTTTACCTTTGAAAAGTAGGAGGGCTGATGTATCATCCAGCGCTTCTCTCTCCCACTCCTTTCCTTGGTGAAAGACCCATTTTGGGGTAATGATAACACTTGAAAGACTTTAGTGGATGGAGTTTAGCTGTGCTGTGTATAGAGCTTATAACATATCCAGAGACTTATCTCATGAGATTCAGGAATTTACCTCAGAGAACTGGAGATAGCAATGTAGAGGAATGTCTGGATTGTGGAGGAATTGTTGAGTGTTCCAACCAACAACAGGTTGAAGGATGGTGATGAGGGTGATGATGTTATAACTTTGTTCCCCACCCCCACCACCATCTCAGAAGCCTTGAAGACAGTGGCATGTGCTGCCTGTTTTTCTCTGACTAAACCATAAAAAAATATCAACTTACTTATTGTTAGATAAGAAATACAACTTATCATTTACACCTAACACTGAATCAATGCGTTTTGGGATATTTATAAAAAAAGTGCAAAGGCGGGTAACCTCTGCCATCTGTAATGTGTTTTGGCATCAATTCCCCAAAATATCCGTCCTGTTGAATAGAAATTGAAGAAAAAACAAGGTGGTTATGAAAGCTTAATTATTCTTTGAAATTACTGGTATCCCACAGACTTTCTTAAAAATTGCAAAATATGTGTTTTGGACCTAATCAATAACAAGAACTAGGATGGTTAAAAAGGTTCACTACCTGATTATGGTAAAAATCACTAACCAATAACTATTAATTAATTCATTGTATATATATATATATATCATCATCATCATCATCACCGTTTTACGTCCGTTCTTCCACGCTAGCATGGGTTAGACGGGTTGTTCTGATATGGGCAGTGTCCGGTCGGCTGACCTTATCTTGCTCATACGGGAACTGACTTGATTTCTACAGCTGGATGCCCTTCCTAACACCAACCTAATTTACAGTGAGTGCTGGGTGCTTTTTTGCCGTGGCACCTACACGACCACTTTACAGTGTGGGCTGGGTGCTTTTTTGCTGTGGCACCTCCACGACCACTTTGCAGTGTAAGGGTGTCTATATGTTTCAGCTTCAGCTTGTACCCATGGGGGGTCGGGTCTTCTGTATTACTGCGTGACGCCAGAGGTCACGGTCCTGTGTCATTGCCTTTGAGAGGTGTAATTGGATAAGGTCGGTTTTTATCACCTCATCCCAGGTCTTATTTCAAGTAAAATACATTGGTTGATCAATTAATCAACCAACTGTTATGTAAACAGACATAAGCACTCCACGTCATGGGTACCTCAAGGTATTACCTCTAAGGTATCAGACGGAATGTCAATATTATATACACAGTGGAACCTCAGTTCACAAATTTAATTCGTTCTTAAAGGCTGTTTGTCACCTGAAATGTTCATAGTGTGTGTGTGCATGCTCATATGTGTGTGTGTGTGTGTATGTGCAAGCATGTGTATGAGTCTCTTCATGCGGAATATATAAAAAAGTGAATTCCAGATGCATGTTATCATTTTTACAAGTATAGTTCATGCCCCTACCAAACTGAAACTATGTTTCTCATATGAAATGTTGAGAGAAATATAGTAGAGGGAAAGACTGTATGTGAAAGACAGATAGATATCACCATAGTAACTAACTATACAGCAAGTGATGCTTTTCTGCTTATAATCCCAGTTTGTCACCAACCATTGTTGCCAGCTGGTGGGTTCGTTACTTAAGACACTGTGAACCGAGATGTTTTATCTTCAGAAAAATTGTTTATGAACCGAAGTTCCACTGTGTGTGTATATATATATATATATATATATATATATATATACACACACACACATATATGAATATGCTTTAACGCCTCTTGACAAAATATGATTAAATATTCACTTTGCGCAAATAACACGCTATAATGCATGTGGGTTTTAATTTTTTTAAATTACACTTGAAATACGCAAATTTGCTTTATGCACCGCATGCACAAATGCATCTTCGTGTAAAAAGCAAACGTCCCTTCAATCTTTCTAATTTCTTATTCTTTCTTCTGATGAAGGACTAGCCTCCGAAACGTTAAGACTCTCTTCCTGCTATTTCAAGCATTAAACTAATATATTCCTTCCATATACTGTACTGGTTGTGTTGTTATTTATGTTTACTTTTTACTTACATATATGTATATATATGATTTGTATGTATGTGTATATATGTGTGTGTGTGTATGTGTGTGTATGTATGTATGTATATATGTCATGTCTTTAACTCATATTTATTACAAAACTCCTGACAGATTTATAATAGCCATACGCCATGGTCAGGCCCATCATGGCCTCCATATGTGCAGCATTACTGTTTGACAGTGTTATTGAGTAATCATATTCAAGTGTGAAAGCTGTGCCAGCATTTTGAACTCTAAAGGCTACAATATTTTACCTAAACAAATGAAATAAAATAAATTTACATATTTACTATAATGGAGCTAATTGGCATATATATATATATATAAGTCAGACATCTTGAAATATATATCATCATCATCGTTTAACGTCCATCTTCCACGCTTGCATGGGTTTGGACAGGAGTTTTCCCACTTGAGGCAAGATTGGTTGTCCTGCTCGTATAGGACTGTCTGGCGGGTTTTCTACGGCTGGATGCCCTTCCTAACACCAACCACGTTTACAGTGTGGACTGGGAGGTTTTTACCGTGTTACTTACACGGCCACATTACAGCGTGGACTGTGTGTTTTTTTGTTGTGACACCTACACGGCCTCATTTGTTTCGGACTGGATGTTGTGGTACCAACATAACTTCACAATATATATATATATATATATATATATATATATATATATATATATATATATATATATATATATATATATATATATATATACACAAGGTTTAGCAAATAATGAAAAAGTTTCAAAATAAATTTTAAAAAATTGACTTTACCTACTATAGTTACCTTTACCGATCGGTAAAGGTAACTATAGTAGGTAAAGTCAATTTTTAAAAATTTATTTTGAAACTTTTTCATTATTTGCTAAACCTTGTTTATATTTGTTCTGGTTCGTTAATTTATTAACCTGCCATTGAACCACACTGGCATTTGGTTGGACAATACATGCGTACATTAGCGCCTTGTGCATGAAGGAACACATATCCTATTATATATATATATATATATATATATATATATACACCATAAGCTAAATATTAACATACATACCATAAGCTAAATAGACTTTATTTGTTTCCTCAGAATAGATATGGCAGCTTCTACACGGCCAGAACCATGTTTAAAGACAGTGTTAATAGAGAGCTTGCGGCTAGTTACACTGCTGATCACATATTTCTGGTCAATAAACACATTGTCAACTCTAAGACTAAAACTATAAGAGGAGGAAGGAAACAATTTAAAACAATTTCAAACATGGTGGATCATTGAAGAAGAATATCACTGAGCTATTTAGGCAACTTTGAAATGAAGGAGATGATGGTGGTGATGGTGATGATGATGGTAATGGTGATGATGGTGATGGCGATAGTGATGGTGATGATGATGGTGGTGATGATGATGATGATGGTGATGATAGTGATGATGATGATGGTGATGAGGAGGAGGAAGGAGGAAGGAGGAAGAAGGCAAGTGTGAGGTGGGGAGTTCAATATGAGGTGGGGACAAAGGTTTGAGAGGGGAGGGAAGAAAGTATGGGGGTGTAAGAAGTAAGGGCAAGGTAAATACGAAAAGAGGAGGGTGAAGGGGTGAGTAAAAGGTGGAGGAAGGGATGAGTAAGAGGGTAGGTGAGTAAAAGATTGGGGGCAAGGCAAAGCAAGAGTGGGAGTAGTGTGAGTAAAAGGGGAGTAAGAAATTAATTAGATGTGGTGGGGCTGAGTACGAAGGGAGGAAGGTAAAAGGTAGGGGGGCAGTAAGATGGGGGGTGAGAGGGCAGTAAAATGGGGTGAGGGAGGAAGAGGCAGTAAGATCAGGGGGGAGTAAGATCGGGGGGGTGAGGGGAGGAACAGTAAGATCAGTGGTGAGGGGGGCAGTAAGATAGGGGGTGAGGGGAGGGGCTGTAAGACGGGGTGAGGGGAAATGCAGTAAGATGGGGTAAGGGAGAGGCAGTAAGATGGGGGGTGAGTAGATAAGGAAATATTCTGTAAAAACACAATGTCTGACCTCTCATTGTAGCAACAACTTTCCTATATTGTTGGTTTCAATATCCATTTCCCATTGGCCGGCGGGTTGTTGAATCTGGTCGAGATGTCTGTCTCCTATTACCTATAATAATAATAATTGTTTCTACTTTAGGCTCAAGGCCAGCAATTTCGTGGGAGAGGAAAGTCGATTAAATCGACCCCAATGCGTTACTGGTACTTTACTTTATTGACCCCGTGAGGACGAAAGGCAAAGTTAACCTTGGCGGGATTTGAACTCAGAAATTCTGAGAAGTGGTATGATTATAAGCCAGAGTTGGTGATACAGACAGACAAGAAATTAGAACACAATAGGCCTGACCTGGTGGTTTGTGACAATGAAAAAAGATCGTGCCTGATTGTAGATGTAGCCTGTCCCTTTGAGTGCAAGACAAGGAGAAGGAGAAAATTGACCGATACCAGGATTTAAATTGGAAACTAAAAAGGATTTGGGACTGTCATAGGAGCTCTAGGTACTATCGCAAAGTGTTTTCAAGCATGGCTAAAGAACATTAGTCCATCCCCCTTTTTTGGAACACTTTCAAAAGGCATGCTTGCTGGGTTCAGCAAGAGCCCTCCGATATGTCCTGAATATCTGAGGCTGCAGTACGCGACTTGATATTCATTTCAGAACAAAATTTCCAGTTAGATAACATCAATGACTGAGACTCAAAGAATAATAAGAATAACTTGTTCGGGTTTGTTCATTTTCTATGAAAAGTTACATATAGGTAAACGTGGCTTGGAAGCGAATAAGCTTATCAATTAAGTGCATAAAGCAGTTGAACCGGTTATTAAAAATTACGAACCAATTAGCATTTTGGACAATCAATGATGGGTTAATAATCTTCCAATAGCGAATTTAGCAGACCAAAGTTGCAAGATGGTGGCCCTGATGCCGCTGGGTGTCAGATCTGTCCGCCATGGGTGACCCTGCCAGGAAATAATTTTCCAGGCGCCATAGCTCTAACACCTCCAACACCTGCACCAACATCTATAGCACCTCTTTGTAGGCGATATTGCGTGTCATCCCTTGAGGAGTGTAAGCAAAAAGTCCATTCCTGCTCCCTACGCGGGAACAGGCAACATAAAGTTGGCCATGGGAGAAGCATGGCTTCCCCAAATGGATGCCCGCCACCGACAATGTTTGCCCTTGTGACTTGTTAATGGACATGGCAAAACATGGTCTCACCGGTAATTGGGATCGCCGGAAATCGAACAGGATATCTGACGCCGAGGGGAAAAGGTTCATCCTTGGCAGTGTATTCGGCAGAATTGCCAGAAGTACAACACTATGGGTGTTGTCATATTAATATTTAACCAATGAAAGTTGTAAAAAATAAATAATTTAAACATTCCGATTCATATGTCTATAGCATTAATCTGTTATATGAAGTGTTATTTTGCGGGTTGTTATTTGCAATAAGCCGATTTAAAATACCACAGAAAAGTCTATTATAAAGAGAGGGAAGAGCGACGGGAGAGCGTTATGACTATGTTTGTTGTTGTATAAAATGATGTGTTGCTTAGTTTTCAAAGTTTATGTTGCGTTCCTGAACGAAGTTTTGTCGCTGTTGGGTAGTAGAGAGAGTGAATAAGCGTGTAAGAGAGAGGGTTACAGCATGTATTTAGTTTTATCGATTTTTTTTCATAGAAACAGGAAATGTTTGGCAAAGTTTATTACGCGTTGACCATCGTTGGTAAATTTGGAGCACATTAGAAAAAAATCATCAAAATCGGTAGAGAAATGTGGAAATGTATAAAAATCATACACACACACAGACAGACATCTTCCGTTTTATATATATAGAGAGATAATAATAATAATAATAATAATGATAATAATAATAATAATGTTTTCTTTATTAACCACAAGGGTTTACATAAAGTAGACATTAAGGACAGTACAGGACAATACAGGACGGTACACATGGGCATTTCTGCGTGTAAAAAACAGAGGATGTAATAAAATAACAAAGAAAAATTCCCCAATAGGGGGGGGGAGACTTCCGAGGGACATTTGTGGAGAAAGCCCATTAAAAGACCACAGTGACCCTGACCACCAGGGCAAGTGCCCTCTCCCAGTTTTCCACCTTTAATTTACAGACACATACTCATTCGGGCCATACTTGCTTTTCCACCTTTAATTTACAGACACATACTCATTCGGGCCATACTTGCTTCTCTCACCCATATTTCAACAAAATGCTGGGAAGAGAGCACTTCCCCCGCTACCCTGATTTTCATTTTCAAATGAAATTTGAAAAAGTTAATCAGGGCATCACCGAAGAGGTAAGTGCTCGTCTTCAGCCCTTTCAAACGTGTCCACCATACTATCTCTTTCACCATGGCCACCAGACAGATAAAAACTGCCTGCCCTTCCCGGCTAAAGGAAGAGGGCGGGGCAATCCTCACGATGGACTCAGCTGATAGCTGGATCCGTCCTACACGTGACAGCAGGTGTTCGACATAAACCCACAAGTCAGCAATGCTCGGACACTGGACGAGTGCGTGCAGGACGGTTTCGTCGCCCTGTGCGCATCTCGGACAAGCCCGGCTGACGGCACCTCCATGCCTGTAGAGTTTATCCCGAACTGGCAAGGCACCCCGGTAGCACTGCCAGGCCAGGGATTTCTGGAAGTTGTCCATAGGCCCCGGAAGAGGTGGAGATGTCGTAGCCTGAGCGCGTTCCTGCGCATCATCAGCCACGGCATGCCCAGCCCTCCACGTAGCGGGTGTTGACAGCAGATGGACCGCCTGACCATCGGAGCGCGTCCCTTCCACAAGAAGCGAAAGAGCAAACGCTCCAGCGCAGTCAGGCGAGGCTTAGGACAAGGTACGACGGTCAGGCGGTAGTAGATGACGGACGCGATGTACGCGCTAGCCACCTCCGCTCGACCTTTCAGAGATAGCTTCCTCTCCGCCCATTTCTGGGTGAGAGAAGCCACCCTGCTCGTCACCTCGTCCCAGTTTTTGTCCGTCTGGAGGTCTGGACCGAATCAGACCCCTAGCAATTTAACCGGTCCGTCCGTCCAGCGCCCGACGACGCTGTTGGACGGCATGGACCTGCCTCTCCAGGTGTCGAGCTGCAGGCCCACTGACTTTTCCTGGTTGATCATTGCTCCTGTCACCGCTTCGTATTCTCTTAGTGTAGTGCCGATCGCCTCGATGTGTTTGGCGTTCGACACCACTACGGTGACATCGTCCGCATATGCTGACACGGATCTTCCGCATCCTAGTTCGCGCGGGACCCCCCTCAACGCCTCTAGTTTGTGCAGTAATGGCTCGAGAGTCAATACGTACAATAGGGACGAGAGGGGACATCCTTGGCGGACCGAGCGCATGATGTTGAACGGTTCCGAAAGGTGACCGTTCACTCTCACTACAGTGCAGATGTCGCTGTGCATGGCAGCGATCCAGCCTCTGAAGACGGGCCCAAAGCAAGCCGCCCTCAGGACTGCCGCTAGGTAACGATGGTCGACCCTATCGAAGGCTTTCGACTGATCTAAATTGATCAAGGACCCACCCGTGCCAGGTTCCCTAGCTACCCTCTCTACGATGTATCGCATGAGGTGGAGGTTGTCGTGGATGGATCTGTCGGGAATGGCGCATGACTGTGCCTCTCCCACCAGACCACCAACGACAAGCGCCAACCTCTTTGCTAGCACCTTGGCCAAAATCTTGAACTCTGTGTTTAGCAGAGTTATGGGCCTAAAATTATCTATGTTATCCCCCTTGTTCGTAACCTTTCTCAGCAGTGCCACCGCTCCTCGGCTCACAGAGCTGGGAATTTTCCCGTTCTGTTGCCAGTTGCAGTAGACGTCCGCCAAGAGGCCTCCGAACAAGTCTGGCATTTGTACGTAAAGTTCACAGGGCAGACCATCTAAACCAGGCGATTTACCCCTTGTGCAGCCAGTCATTGCCTCCCGTACTTCAGCGGTTGTTATCGACTTTTCGCAACAATCCGCCTCAGTGGCCGAAAGCCGCGGCAGTCCGTCGTCGAGGTAGACACTAAAGTCCATCCCTCGATCCGGCCCGCCACTGCCCCGAACAGTTGAGCGAAGTGTCGCTGAAAAGCTTCACACATTTGCCCGGGATCGAGTAGCATGCGCCCGTCGTGGTCCACCAAAAACCGGATCGTGGCTTTATTGCCACGACGCGCCTCTGCCACTCGGGCCCATTGAACGGATTTCGTCCCCTCGTGTCTGAGAGCACGCACCCTAGCTCTGACAACGCAGCCTTCGTGCTTTGCATTGAAGAATTGGTCAAGGGTCAATTTCGCCGCAAGTACGTCGGTCGCGATGCCTTTGCTAAGCGCCTCGTCTAATTTTCTAACTAATTCTCCTTCTGCTCTATTTTTCTCTATTGCTAAAGCCTTACTAAACCTAATGGACTCTATTCTAATTGCTCTTTTCAGAGCAAACCACCACTTGTTGTTGACGATGGCCCCCGTCAACTAGTTCGCTAATCCGGTCTCTGTAGGCCTTGCGCGCTGGTAAGGACGCGTTTAGCTTCCAGTAGCCGGGTCCTCGTCTATGAAGCCTATCTAAGTCAAGCACACAGATAACGAATTTGTGGTCCGTGTAGCTGACTATCTTGAATTGTGGACAGCCTATGCTAGACCTATCTATTTCCCTACAAAATACTCTATCTAGATATGATCTGGATGACCCTATGCGATTTGTTCAAGTCCACATTGGTACATTCGGGAAATCCATTCGGTACCTGTCAGACAGTTCAAAACGCCTGAGCAGGTTGGTGAGACTCTTGCACCCTCCTTCCCTATCCACTAATCCCACACAATCCCAGCGTGCATCTAAGATCCCGTTCCAGTCGCCCACTAACACTAAAGAGCGGGACGTTCCAAGAAAGGTCTCCAGACGCCGGAAGAAATCAGGTCGCCCTGCTCCTGTCGGGGCATAGACGGCCACTAACCTGAAAGCTTGCCCTTCTCCGCTGGTCACGTCCTGCACCACCAACTTACCTTCTGGGTCCAGGAAGATGGCCCGTATGGCAAGATCCAAACCTCTCCGAAAAAGCACAGCAACTCCTCCCCCGATCCCGGACGGCTGGGAGATGCGTACACATCGTAGCCGCCGAAGATCGGTGCGAAGGCCCGTGCTTCGGAGATTCTGGTCTCGCTGATGGCCACTACATCTATGTTTAGTGACCTGAGGTCGTTGGCCCTGCTTCCATGACGACCCGAAGCCACGCACATTTATGCTGCCTATTCTGAGTGAGGTCATGTTGAAAAGGAATGGAAAAGATGGGAAAGACCACTTACCTTACTTCTCGTAGGGGAAGGACGGTTTTTCCATCCTTTTCACTGCTTGTGGCCTCCTCAGGAAGGATGTCCTTATAAATCCTCCTGGAGAGTGCTTGTCGGAAGTCTCCGATGTCTTTGGGGAATTTTTGTTTTAGTGTCATGTACGTTTTCTGTGTGATGCGAGTGATTTGTATGTGTGGAGGTGGTGTGAATTTTTGGGTTGTTGTGTAGTCTTTTCTGTGATGCTGGTGTTGTGTTGGATGTAGTGTAATAATTGCTTGTTGTTCAAATTTAATGCTGTGTAGTGTGTATCGTTTTGGTTGTTTTGTTTTGTTTGCGTTTGTTGTGGGTTTGTTTGTTTCGCATTTTGGTGACTTTTGTGGTGTAGGTGATGGTGGTGTTGGGGTTAATGATGGTGATGGTGTTGGTGTTTGGGTTGATGGGGTTGGTGATGCTGGTGTGGATGGTGGCATATCTGTCCTAACATTTTTGTTTGTTAATTTATTTGTTTCCCTCTGTATTTTGTTTTTGGAGGGGGAAGGAAGAGAATTTTTTCTTTTTTTGGTTTCTTTTTTTTTTTCCTGATACCGTTTCCCACTCCTCGTCGTCACAATCTGTCTCCAGTTGTGATAGGCCGGGGAGTGGAAAATCCTCCACAGGCGTTAGTTTTCGTTGTGGCGTGGTGGATGGTGTAGGTGCTGGTGCTAGTTCTGAAGCGTTGGGTGGTGGTGGTGTTGGTTTTGCTGGTGGTGGTGGTGTTGGTTTTGCTACTGTTGCTGGGGTTGTTGCTGTTATAGTTGCTTCTGTTGTTGCTGCTACAGTTGTTGCTGCCATCTCTGCTACTGGTGGTGTTGATGGTTGTGTCACTGGGGTGGGTAGGAGAGGTGGCCTCAACCTTTTAGCCTGAGGGCAGAAAGCCCTTAGGTGGGTTCCTTCACCACAAACGACACACCTAGGCCTTCTGCCCTCGACAATTACGGTGAGGTGGCTGCCGTCAGTGAGGTCTATTACCTCTGGGATCTCCTCAATGCTTTTTTGCTCCATCCCAGATCCAGACCAGTTCTCCTGTTTTTCTTTTGCTATTGCTATTATCTTTATGTTGGCTTCGATGCCGGCGAGGACGGCCGCTATTAGCCAGGGAATTTCGATGGCCGGTGGAACGTGGGTCACCCTGATATTTACGAGTCTCTGGCCACAATAGCTTGGGACGAGTGTGAAGTCGTCACTTCTTAATGGGGCCATGGAGTGTTCTCTAGCCTCCTCTGGTGTTTCAAAGAACACGTCCACGGTTCCATACTTCTGCCCACGTCTGATGTGGGTTTTTCTTGCCCACACATGTCCCAAAGCTTTTTGGATTTGGGACTCGGATGCCCGTTCCACTCGGCGCGATTTTACATTTATTGTTCGATACGACACGGTGCATAGGCGCCGATGCTCCATTTTATTAGGTGGGGGGTGAGGCTGACCCTGTACCCATCTTTCTTTACCATTTGTTTGGCATTTTCTAAATCCTCCTGAGTTACCGTAAATGCTTCGAACTGTTTTGCTACTCTGGCAAAACTCAGGGTGGTTTTTTTAATGTCATTGTTGTTGTTGTTGCTATCGTTATTTTTGTTATTATTAATTTTAGTTTCAGTTGTGGTGGTGGTGACGTCAGTGAAAGTCGGTTTGGGAGAGTCCATTTTGGTTGAAAATATTTCGACATCACGAGTTGATTTATTTTTTCCTTTTTTTTCTATGTCGCGGTGGTGGTGGGGGTGGTGGTTGTCGCGGTGGTGGTGGCGGCTTTAACACCTGCAGTCATTGGTAATGGCGGGAAATGAATGTCTGCCTGAGACAAATTTAAAATATTGCTAGTGCTTAAATTGTTTGTGTTGGAAGACGTATAATCATTTACAATGGTGGTGTCGGTGTGAGGTGTTAATTTGTGAGGAAGGCTTTCAGCTGCTTGGTGCAGTGGTGAATTAGCCATTTTTTTTTCAAAGAAATTTTTTGATAATCATAAAAGTTTAAATTTTGGGCACAAGGCCCCAATCTTTTTGGGTGTCCTTTTCGGAAAACAATGTATGTGCGCTTATATATAGTTAACAATAAAATTTTTCCATAAATGGCAATTTTTAACAAACGGAAATAACAAACCTTTGCGGAGCTCACGATGATACGATTTACTACGTAGGTCGCCAATAATAATAATAATAATAATAATAATATAGACATAGAATATTCGAAAATATTCTGTATGTTTATAATAAACATTTTGAAGACCTAATCGCTATAGAATAGAATACGTCACGTATTACAATTAGATTCTCGATAAAAGCAAGGGAAGTAATCTACGCGTTTCATTCTTGTTAGAAATCATCAGGACTACATATCCAGTGCTTTTATCGAGAATGACACAGCTAGAGACTTATAGAATACTTAGCTGTGTACAGGAACTGGTTTGAAAGAGCGGTTGCCGGTCCGGCAGAAATTAGAAATTGGAATAAATGCTCTGAAATAGCGATATATATGTGAATATAGACATAGAATATTCGAAAATATTCTGTATGTTTATAATAAACATTTTGAAGACCTAATCGCTATAGAATAGAATACGTCACGTATTACAATTAGATTCTCGATAAAAGCAAGGGAAGTAATCTACGCGTTTCATTCTTGTTAGAAATCATCAGGACTACATATCCAGTGCTTTTATCGAGAATGACACAGCTAGAGACTTATAGAATACTTAGCTGTGTACAGGAACTGGTTTGAAAGAGCGGTTGCCGGTCCGGCAGAAATTAGAAATTGGAATAAATGCTCTGAAATAGCGATATATATGTGAATATAGACATAGAATATTCGAAAATATTCTGTATGTTTATAATAAACATTTTGAAGACCTAATCGCTATAGAATAGAATACGTCACGTATTACAATTAGATTCTCGATAAAAGCAAGGGAAGTAATCTACGCGTTTCATTCTTGTTAGAAATCATCAGGACTACATATCCAGTGCTTTTATCGAGAATGACACAGCTAGAGACTTATAGAATGCTTTTATCGAGAATCTAATTGTAATACGTGACGTATTCTATTCTATAGCGATTAGGTCTTCAAAATGTTTATTATAAACATACAGAATATTTTCGAATATTCTATGTCTATATTCACATATATATCGCTATTTCAGAGCATTTATTCCAATTTCTAATTTCTGCCGGACCGGCAACCGCTCTTTCAAACCAGTTCCTGTACACAGCTAAGTATTCTATAAGTCTCTAGCTGTGTCATTCTCGATAAAAGCACTGGATATGTAGTCCTGATGATTTCTAACAAGAATGAAACGCGTAGATTACTTCCCTTGCTTTTATCGAGAATCTAATTGTAATACGTGACGTATTCTATTCTATAGCGATTAGGTCTTCAAAATGTTTATTATAAACATACAGAATATTTTCGAATATTCTATGTCTATATTCACATATATATCGCTATTTCAGAGCATTTATTCCAATTTCTAATTTCTGCCGGACCGGCAACCGCTCTTTCAAACCAGTTCCTGTACACAGCTAAGTATTCTATAAGTCTCTAGCTGTGTCATTCTCGATAAAAGCACTGGATATGTAGTCCTGATGATTTCTAACAAGAATGAAACGCGTAGATTACTTCCCTTGCTTTTATCGAGAATCTAATTGTAATACGTGACGTATTCTATTCTATAGCGATTAGGTCTTCAAAATGTTTATTATAAACATACAGAATATTTTCGAATATTCTATGTCTATATTCACATATATATCGCTATTTCAGAGCATTTATTCCAATTTCTAATAATAATAATGATTTCTTTATTAACCACAAGGGTTTACATAAAGTAGACATTAAGGACAGTGCAGGACAATACAGTACGGTACAAATGGGCATTTCTGCGTGTAAAAAACAAAAACAGAGGATGTAACAAAAAAATAACAATGAAAAATTCCCCAATAGGGGGGAGACTTCGGAGGGACATATGTGGAGAAAGCCCAGTAAAAGGCCACAGTGACCCTGACTACCAAGGCAAGTGCCCTCTCCCAGTTTTCCACTTTTAATTTACAGATATATACTCAGAGTAGGCCCATTCACTCGGGCCATTCTTGCTTCTCTCACCCATCTTTCAACAAAATGTTGGGAAGAGAGCACTTCCCTCTCTACTCTGATTTTCCTTTTCAAATGAAATTTGAAAAAGTCAATCAGGGCATCACCGAAGAGGTAAGTGCTCGTCTTCAGCCCTTTCAAACGTGTCCACCATACTATCTCTTTCGCCATGGCCACCAGACAGATAAAAACTGCCTGCCCTTCCCGGCTAAAGGAGGAGGGCGGGGAAATCCTCACGATGGACTCAGATGATAGCCGAATCCGTCCTACACGCGACAGCAGGTGTTCGACATAAACCCACAAGTCAGCAATTTTCGGACACTGAACGAGTGCGTGCAGGACGGTTTCGTCGCCCTTCGCGCATCTCGGACATGCCCGGCTGACGGCACCTCCATGCCTGTAGAGTTTATCCCGAACTGGCAAGGCTCCTCGGTAGCACTGCCAGGCCAGAGATTTCTGGAAGTTGTCCATAGGCCCTGGCCCGAAAGTTCTTCCGAAGAGATTGGCTAGTTGATTTTCGTCGACGCCTAGAGTTTCCCCAAGTACGTCGTCGCTCTTCCCCTCCACTAATACTCTATAGAACGCCGAGGTGGAGTTTCCACCGATCACATTGCCCGATTGGTCGAGGGCTGTGAGCGCCTGAAGAAATTCCAGTCTCCAGGCGCTCCCTCTCGGTCTTCGCTTGACCCAGGACTGCAGCTCCGTCAAGGAAACGAACTGGGGAAATACGTGTCTAGCAAACGGCGACCACACCTGATCACCGTCGAGGAAGAGGTGGAGATGTCGTAGCCTGAGCGCGTGCCTGCGCATCATCAGCCACGGCATGCCCAGCCCTCCACGTAGCGGGTGTTGACAACAGATGGACCGCCTGACCATCGGAGCGCGTCCCTTCCACAAGAAGCGAAAGAGCAAACGCTCCAGCGCAGTCAGGCGAGGCTTAGGACAAGGTACGACGGTCAGGCGGTAGCAGATGACAGACGCGATGTACGCGTTAGCCACCTCCGCTCGACCTTTCAGGGATAGCTTCCTCTCCACCCATTTCTGGGTGAGAGAAGCCACCCTGCTCGTCACCTCGTCCCAGTTTTTGTCCGTCTGGAGGTCTGGACCGAACCAGACCCCTAGCAATTTAACCGGTCCGTCTGTCCAGCGTCCGACGACGCTGTTAGACGGCATGGACCTGCCTCTCCAGGTGCCGAGCTGCAGGCCCACTGACTTTTCCTGGTTGATCATTGCTCCTGTCACCGCTTCGTATTCTCTTAGTGTAGTGCCGATCGCCTAGATGTGTTTGGCGTTCACACCACTACGGTGACATCGTCCGCATATGCTGACACGGATCTTCCGCATCCTAGTTCGCGCGGGACGCCCCTCAACGTCTCCAGTTTGTGCAGTAATGGCTCGAGAGTCAATACGTACAAGAGGGACGAGAGGGGACATCCTTGGCGGACCGAGCGCATGATGTTGAACGGTTCCGAAAGGTGACCGTTCACTCTCACCACAGAGCAGATGTCGCTGTGCATGGCAGCGATCCAGCCTCTGAAGACGGGCCCAAAGCCAGCCACCCTTAGGACTGCCGCTAGGTAACGATGGTCGACCCTATCGAAAGCTTTCTACTGATCTAAATTGATCAAGGACCCACCCGTGCCAGGTTCCCTAGCTACCCTCTCTACGATGTATCGCATGAGGTGGAGGTTGTTGTGGATGAATCTGTCGGGAATGGCGCATGTCTGCGCCTCTCCCACCAGACCACCAACGACAAGCGCCAACCTCTTTGCTAGCACCTTGGCCAAAATCTTGAACTCTGTGTTTAGCAGAGTTATGGGCCTGAAATTATCTATGTTATCCCCCTTGTTCGGATCCTTTCTCAGCAGTGCCACCGCTCCTCGGCTCACAGAACTGGGAATTCTCCCGTTCTGTTGCCAGTTGCAGTAGACGTCCGCCAAGAGGCCTCCGAACAAGTCTGGCATCTGTACGTAAAGTTCATAGGGCAGACCATCCAAACCAGGCGATTTACCCCTTGTGCAGCCAGTCATTGCCTCCCTTACTTCAGCGGCTGTTTTCGGCTTTTCGCAACACTCCGCCTCAGTGGCCGAGAGCCGCGGCAGTCCGTCGAGGTAGACACTAAAGTCCATCCCTCGACCCAGCCCACCGCTGCCTCCGAACAGCTGAGCCAAGTGTCGCTGAAAAGCTTCACACATTTGCCCGGGATCGAGTAGCATGCGCCCGTCGTGGTCCACCAAAGACCGGATCGTGGCTTTGTTGCCACGACGCGCCTCCGCCACTCGGGCCCATTGAACGGCTTTCGTCCCCTCGTGTCTGAGAGCACGCACCCTAGCTCTGACAACGCAGCCTTCGTGCTTTGCATTGAAGAATTGGTCAAGGGCCAATTTCGCCGCAAGCACGTCGGTCGCAATGCCTTTGTTAAGCGCCTCGTCTAATTTTCTAACTAGTTCTCCCGCTGCTCTATTTTTCTCTATTGCTAAAGCCTTACTATTCTAATCGCTCTTTTCAGAGCAAACCACCACTTGTTGTTGACGATGGCCCCCGCCAACGCCCGCTTAACTAGTTCGCTAATCCGGTCTCTGTAGGCCTTGCGCGCTGGTAAGGACGCGTTTAGCTTCCAGTAGCCGGGTCCTCGTCTATGAAGCCTATCTAATTCAAGCACACAGATCACAAATTTGTGGTCCGTGTAGCTGACTATCTTGAATTGTGGACAGCCTATGCTAGACCTATCTATTTCCCTACAAAATACTCTATCTAGATATGATCTGGATGACCATATGCGATTTGTCCAAGTCCACATTGGCACATTCGGGAAATCCAATCGGTACCTGTCAGACAGTTCAAAACGCCTGAGCAGGTTGGTGAGACTCTTGCACCCTCCTTCCCTATCCGCTAATCCCACACAGTCCCAGCGTGCATCTAAGATCCCGTTCCAGTCGCCCACTAACACTAAAGAGCGGGACGTTCCAAGAAAGGTCTCCAGACGCCGGAAGAAATCAGGCCGCCCTGCTCCTGTCGGGGCATAGACGGCCACTAGCCTGAAAGCTTGCCCGTCTCCGCTGCTCACGTCAAGCACCACCAACTTCCCCTCTGGGTCCAGGAAGATGGCCCGTATGGCGAGATCCAAACGTCTCCGAAAAAGCACAGCAACTCCTCCCCCCGATCCAGGACGGCTGGGAGATGCGTACACATCGTAGCCGCCGAAGATCGGTGCGAAGGCCCGTGCTTCGGAGATTCTGGTCTCGCTGATGGCCACTACATCTATGTTTAGTGACCTGAGGTCGTTGAGCAGGTGACCCTGCTTCCATGACGACCCCAAGCCACGCGCATTTATGCTGCCTATTTTGAGTTAGGTCATGTTTAAAAGAGAGTGGAAAAGATGGGAAAGACCACTTACCGTACTTTTCGTAGAGGAGGGATGGTTTTTCCATCCCTTTTCATTTGATCGTCTGGTGAAGGGACCGTTGAATCGTCCCTTCGGCTGGTCGTCGGCTCTTCTATGAGTATGTCCGAATATACTCTTCGGTTGAGTGTCCCTCCTAGGTCTCTGAAATCACCAACTGCGTTGGGGAATTTCGTTTTAATATTTGTGTATTGTTTCTGTGCTATTTTTAGCAGTCTTATGTTAGTTGGCGTTTTGATTGGTGCTGGTATTATGTAGTCGTGTTGTGAAATGTCAGTGTGTTCAATTATGTAAGTCATTAGTTTCTTGTTGTGTGTATTTATTGCCGTGCATTTGTTTTTCTGGGGGTGGGGTGTGGTTCTGCTATTTTCTTGTCGTTGTTGCTGGGTGTGTGTGTTTTGTTGTTGTGTTTGCGTGGTTGGTGCTTGTGGTGGTGGTGTTGAAGGTGTTGTTGGCGGTGGGGTTGTCGCCGGCGGTGATGGTGGTGCTAGTGTGGGTGGTGATGGTGTTGGTGGTGTTGCTGCTGTGAGTCTCTTTGCAGTAGCCTTTACCCTTTTTGCATTTCTTTCCTCCCTTTTCAAAGGCGACGATGCGCTGCTTCTGCGTTTGTGCCTGCTTACGACCTTTTGCCATCCCTCTCCCACCTCACACTCCATGTCTGATTCTGTGAGGTCGGGGAGGGGTACCAGCTCCACTCTTTCACTTGTTGTTGTTGGTGATGTTTGCACTGGAGTCTCTGTTGCAGCTGCATTTGGTATTGCTGTTGTTGTTGTTAATACTTCCACTGCTGCTGCTGTTTTTGATTTCCGTGGCGTGGGTATGGGTGCCACGGACCTATCGTTCCTGGTTGCCGCTTGTCCTGTTGCTGGTAGCCGTGGAGCCGGTTTCGGAAGGAGGGGGCTTTTCTCCTTTCTCAGGGTCTTCTCGTTGCAGAAGGCCCTGAGGTGAGTCTTCGATCCACAGCGAAAGCATTTCGGGCGTTTGCCCTCAACACTTATGGGCAGTTGAGTGCCGTTATCGAAGTCTATCACATCCCGGATAGCTTCGATGCAGTCCTGGTTGCTTTGGATTAACATCTCAATGGAGGTGCCGACCCAATCTTCTCTTACTTTTTTCTGTAATTGCAGTACAGTTGTTTTGTCCTCGATTCCGACGAGGACAGACGCGGCCAGCCAAGAAGGGGCCATCCCGGGGGGGACGTGGGTCAGTTTGACCCTCACAATTTTTTGCCCGCAGTAGGAGGGCACCAACACCATTTCCTCGCTCCTTGGGGTCACTAAGGATTGAGCCTTTGCCTCCTGGGGTGTGACAAAAAGTACGTCTACGGTGGCATATTTCTTGCCTCGGGTGATGTGCGTTTTCCGCTGCCACACAGACCCCAAGGCTTTTTGTATTTGAGCCTCTGTGGCTCTTTCAACCCTACGGGATTTTGTACTTACTGTACGGTACGTGACCGTACAGTGCTGTTGGGTTTCGAAAAATGTTTCTGCTGCCTTGCAGATTGCTCGGTGTCCAGTTTTTGTCACCATCTTCTTCGCTTCCTCTAATTCCTCATTTGTTATGAGGATGGTTTCCAGGTTCTTTGCGATACCTGCAAACGAGATTGGTTTTTCTTTGCTGCTGTTGTTGTTGTTGTTGTTGTTGTTGTTGTTGTTGTTGTTGTCGTCAGAGCTGCTGTTACTTTTGTTGTTGTTGCAGGTACTACGACTACTGCCGCCGCCGCTGTTACTGTGGTTGTTGTTGTTGTTGCTGCTGCTAATGCTGTTGTTGTTTATGCTGCTGCTGATGCTATTGCGGCTGCTACTGTTGTTTTCATTGTCACTGTTGCTGTTGTTATTACGGCTGCTACTGCTATTATTCCTGACGTCAGACGAATGAAATGGGTTTTCGTACTTCCCGCACACCTGTTTCGTCGTTGTCGTCGTGGAGAAATCTTGCACGCTTTGCACGAGACTTTTCTTTTCTGTCGTCGCTTGCGAAAGAGAAGGGAGGGAGAGAGACACATTTAAAGAAGGGAGGGAGAGAGACACATTTAAAGAAGGGAGGGAGGGAGACAATCTTCTCTCTGCTGTAGTGACGATTGAGGAAGAAGAAGACGGAATGAGTGGGAGTGACCTATGAAAATTCTTTTTCGTAGCCATGTTGTTTTTTTGTTTAAAATAAATATTGGGCACAAAACCCCAATAAGCAGTTATTTAACCCCGAAGGGCCAAATAACGGGCAGAAAGACCCCTCTCACGAGGAGGAGGGTGTTTTTGTCTACAAGTAGGTTAAAGTTTGAAACAATTTACAATTGTTATAGCGGTCAAAATTTACAATACCTTACAGAGCCGAGCCTCCGTCAACCATAGCATTCAATAATAATAATAATAATAATAATACAGGTGAGATGATAAAGGAAATTGACACTGAAGAAGGATACAAGTATTTGGATGTTCTGGAGGCTGATGACATCAAGAAGAAAAAATGAAGGAATTGATAAGAACTGAATACATTCGGAGAGTAAGGAGCCTATTAAAGTCACATCTGAACAGTAGGAATGCCATAAGTGCAGTAAATTCCCGAGCTGTGTCTATTATTAGGTACAGTGCGGGAATTCTGAGATGGAATGTTGCTGAACAAAAAGAAATGGATAGGAAGACTAGGAAGCTATATATTTTGGATAGGAAGACTAGGAAGCTATATATTTTGTATTCTACAACATGTTCCACAAGAGGAGTGATGTCGATAGACTCTACTTAAGGAGATCTGAAGGTGGAAGAGGTCTTATCAGCATAGAGGACTGTGTTCAGATGGAGAAAAACAACCTACACAAATACGTGACTGATAGTAAGGAGCCAATGCTCAGAACTGTACTGAAGGAGAGGACAATAGACCAGGGGATGTCCAAGGAGGAAATAACATCAAGGAGGAAGAGCAGCCTTCAGGAAAAATCCCTTCATAGTACCTTCTTTGAGAAAACTGAATTCAGAGATCCACAGACATGGAACTGGTTGAAAAGAGGAGACCTTAAAAAGGCTACAGAAGGAATGTTAATGGCTGCGCAAGAGCAGGCCCTCAAAACGAAGTGGTTGAAACACCATATTTACAAGGAGGAGGCTAGCCCACTGTGCAGGATCTGTGGAGAGAGAGAGGAGACTGTGGCTCACATTGTATCCGAGTGTAAACACCTAGCCCAGACTCACTATAAGGGCTGGAGAAATGATATGATGGGCAGGGTGATCCACTGGCACCTATGCAAAGTAAACAATTTACCACATTCTGAGAAGTGGTATGAGCATAAGCCAGAGTCGGTGATAGAAAACGATCAGGTGAAGGTGCTGTGGGATTTTAGGATACAGACGGACAAGAAACTGGAACACAATAAACCTGACCTGGTGGTTTGGGACAAGGAAAAAAGATCGTGCCTGATTGTGGATGTGGCCTGCCCATTCGACACGAGAGTGCAAGAGAAGGAGAGGGAGAAAATTAACCGATACCAGGACTTAAAGTGGGAGGTAAAAAGGAGTTGGAACTGTCATGAAGTCAAAGTGGTCCCGATTGTCATAGGTGCACTAGGTACTATCTCAAAAAGTTTCCAGGGATGGTTAAAGAAAATTGGCCCTTTCACGCTCTTTGGAACGCTTCAAAAGGCATGCTAGCTGGGAACAGCAAGAACCCTACGATACGTCCTGAATATATGAGGCTGCAGGTAGTGGCTCGATATTCATTTCGACAAACTTTCCAGTTAACTAACATCAATGACTGAGACACAAAGAATAATAATAATAATAATAATAATAATAATGAGGAAGGGAAGAAGACGCAGAGGAAGGGAAGAAAACGCACGAGGTGGTAGAAGGTCATGAAATTGCTCCCGTAAGTTTTTGATTTTTAACATATTTAAATCAATTGTGAAATAACAATTCTTAGTACAAATGTTGCATAAACCACCGAATCAAGTCCCATAAAATTTCGGATCTATATTATATTGTTATATCGCTCAAATATTCAATTTTGTATTATATATTTTGTATTCAAAAAAGAAAATGGTTATAAATGGAAGAAAACACCCTCTGTCTACACTATATAGAACAGCCAAATAACAGCAATTTTACCAACACCAGAAACTTGATACACCACCTACTCCATCACACTAAATATAACAGCCAGATAACGGCAATTTCACCACCACCACCACCAATCCCAGCATCAAAATAATAATTACTATTATTATTTATATTGTTGGTGAGGAAGGGGTGAGCCAGCAGTGTCATAGTTGTTGATGTTGACGTTTGGCCCATTATTATTGTCTCAAGTTTTAACAAAATGTTTCATTCCAATTTTACGAGAATATGTCAACACAATATATATTAAACATACGCGACACAAACTCAAAGATACTACATATCACATAACTCAGTAACGACAACGCCACCGCCGCCACCACTCCATCCATCATTGCTACCACTATCCCATCACTGCCGCCACCACTCCTTCATTGCTACCACCACTATTCCCCTGTTAAGTTGAGAGAGAAAGGGGAAGGTGGCGGTATCACTAGACAAGGGAGAGGCTAGGAAAAGATATAAATAGATTGACTTAGTGATCTGGCCACCGGCCACCGGCCAAACGTCAACAACTATGGCACTGCTGGCTCACCCCTTCCTCACCAACAATATAAAAAGCCCCATCACCACCACCGACATAGCCAACAACAATAACAGGCAACTTCAGCAAAAAGTATATTATATTATTGTAATGCACTGGGTGATTGCTGGCCTTGTGCCTGTGGAGACAATTATTAATAATTTCATTCTTAAGCCACGCAATGCTCACATTAAGGAACCACTCATGATAGTAACAATTTTAAAAAAACAACAAAAAGAAAACCCCGTGACCAAGAAATACCGGGATGGCGGCCGGTGGGGAATAGCCGTGTCTCTAGGGGAGAACGACCCCTCTAGTCTTGGTTGACACTCGTCCTAGAAGTGGTAACACGAAACGATTACCCCTTGGCGGATAAGGATAAAACGCGACAAAATAAAGTAAATGTCTAATGATAAAATCTCATACCGGATCGGCCGTCACCCGGGTAAAAAAGGGCCGCGTCCCTCAGAGAGGAACCAGACTGGGGTCGAAAAATCAGCTAATGGTTCAAACCTTCCCATCACTTCGGAGCTGGAGACCTCCCATAACCGGAATACTCCCACTGTTGGCCCTCGATGCTCACCACCAAGAAATCCAAAGAAAAAGAGAGAAAAATGGTCAAGGGAAGATAATATAGAAGTCCTTGAGGCTTTCTACACTGCCATGTACTACCCATCAAATACATCGAATACAGAACAGACATATATCAACTGGAAAAAGAAACATCCCGAAAACAGAGGCTATATTGACAGTAACAAACTAGCCAATATACGAAGAAATATTGTAAAAAAAAAGTTACTAACTGATATAGAAATTGATCAGATCAGCGAAGGGAAAATGAAACATGTGTCAGTGAAAACGAGGTAAATTGTAACACTTCGAATCCCAGGGTTGGGGCGGAATCACTGGCAACAGAACAAATTAAAGAAAGGATCGAAAAAGTGGAGGGAGTGCATGCTCAAGATGAAACTCCAAATGAAAATAATGAGATCGTAAATGATAAAGAAATGAATGAGAATGAACTTGCCAACTTGAAGGATGAAATTATGATCGAATGGATGAAAATGAAAGAATCTGACATGGGGCAACGAGACACCCTCCCTAAGATCCAGAACTCCAAACGGAACCAAAAGATAATAGACAAGACTAACATAATTCTCAAAAACATTATCATCACAAACAAACTAAACATTACTGATTTAAATCATCTCTATTATGCATCGGCTAAAGTCACCACTCACTTATGAAAAAACAAAGGAATTCCCACAAGAAATCTACTTGGCAAGAGAACATCAATCGCCAAATAAACCTTCTCCGATCTGACATAGAAATTTTATCAAACTATAAAGTAGGTGAACATGTTAAACAAACTAAACTTAGAAAATTGAAAAGAAAGTACAGTATAAAATCAACAAGTGACATAGACATGCTGATAGAAATAATCAAGCAAAAAGTGTCGGCCAAAGCTGCTCGTATAAGGCGCTTTGAAAAACGATCTAGATTCTATAAGGACAATAATATGTTCAAAAACAACCAAAGAAACTTCTACAGAAAAATTGGTAAGTCAACAATAACTGCTAAATCAATACCACCCAAGGAGGAAGTGCAAGAATTCTGGGAAAAGATCTGGGCCGAAGAAAAAGTTCATAACATACATGCCCCATGGATAGACAGACAAATGAAAGATACAGCTCACCTTGAGGAACAAATATGGCAAAATATAACAGTTGAACAGTTGCGCTTGGCTCTAAGAAAAACCAGCAAATGGAAATCCCCAGGAAAAGACAAAATACAAAACTTTTGGATAAATGCCTTCACAGAGTCTCATGAGCTGTTAGCCCAACTTTACACTGAAATAGTTAAGGAGCCAGAAAAGATACCATCATGGCTAGTTAACGGCATTACATTCCTGCTTCCGAAGAATGATGAGACAAACAATCCAAAAAATTACAGACCGATAACTTGCTTGACCACAATGTATAAAATTTTAACATCAGTCCTAACTGAATACACATATGACCACCTGATAACAAATGACCTATTTCCCATTGAGCAGAAATAGTGTAAACGAGGCTCATATGGCTGTAAGGATCAGCTTCTGGTTAACAAAATGATACTGGAAGATTGTCATAATAGACACAAAAATCTATCGATTGCTTGGATAGATTATAAAAAAGCAACACAGTTGGATTGAAAAATGTTTAGAGATTTTCAAAATATCCCCCGTTGTCAGGAGGTTTTTGTCATTCAGTATGAAGACATGGAATAGTGAAACAAAATCACTGGAAGCTGGAGAAGTTAATATTAATTGTGGAATTTTTCAGGGTGACTCTTTATCACCGCTTTTATTCTGCATCGCACTTATACCATTAAGTAAAATGCTCAATGAAACAAAACATGGATATAAAGTCTATGACAAAACCATTAATCACTTGTTCTACATGGATGACCTGAAACTATTTGCAAAAAATGATGAACAATTGCAAGGGCTATTATCCACTGTGGAGCAGTTCAGTGATGACATTAAAATGGAGTTTGGACTAGATAAATGCGTCAAAGCAACGTTCACCAAAGAAAAGCTGCTCAAGAGTTCAGACATTAATCTTGATCGGGGGAACGTGATAAGAGAACTTGATCAAGAGAAAACTTACAAATATCTAGGTGTTTGTGAAGGAGACGGAATCAAGCACTCGACAATGAGGGAAAGGATAAGGAAGGAATGTTACCGCAGAGTAAGAGCAATCTTAAGAACGGAATTGAATGCAAGGAATAGGATCGATGCCATAAACACGCTTGCCATACCAGTAGTAACCTACAGTTACAATGTCATCAACTGGTCAAGCACAGAGATCCGTAGGCTCGATACAAAAATTCGAAAATTCTTAACCATGCACAGAATGCATCACCCTAAGGCAGATATAGATAGTATATATCTCCCTAGGAAAGAAGGAGGACGTGGGTTAATTCAGTTAGACATTGCGTTGAAAACTGCAACAATTGGATTATCTACATATCTAAGAGAATCACATGATTGGATGATCAAACTCGTTTTGAAACACGAAAGCATCAAAAGATCATATTCCATTACAAAAGATGCACAAAGATACAGTAATGGACTACAAATTTCAGAAGTCCCATTTACTGCTGAAATGGAAAACACAAAAAAAGCAAAGCAGGTAAAAGTAACTGTAAAGAAAGAACTGCTACAGAAACTGGCTAAGAAATGGCAAGAAAAGCCTCTGTATGGAAAATACCCAGGGCGAGCTAACAATCCTGATGTTGACGAAACTTTAACCCATCAGTGGTTGGCATCCTCTGGACTGAAATCGGAGACTGAAGGACTGATTATATCAGCACAAGATCAGTGTCTGCCAACAAAAAATTACCAAGCCAAACATAATAAAAAACGGATGCAGCCCATTATGCCGTGTATGCAAAAAACAACCAGAGACCATTGACCATATAATTTCAATGTGCAGTCCTATAGCTCCAACCGAATACCTAAACAGGCATGACAGAGCTGCACAATACATACATTGGATAATGTGTAAGCATTTTGACCTGCCCCATCAAAAGAATTGGTGGGAGCATCAACCACCTCCCATACTTGAAAAAGATCACATCTCAATCTTGTTGAACTTTAGCATCCAAACAGACCGAAAAATAGATGCAAATAGACCTGATATAATATTGAAGGACTTTAAAAAGAGGGTATGCCTGCTAATTGATATGTCTGTTCCAATAGACAAGAATGTATCTATAAAAACATTTGAAAAATTGAGCAAGTATAAGGACCTGGAGATAGAAATTGGAAAAATGTGGAAATTGAGAACTAAAACAATACCAGTGGTTGCAGGCGCTCTGGGAATGATACCTAAGGAGTCTAATGATTACTTATCGCAAATCCCAGGAAACCCGCGTATAGGAGAAATACAAAAGATAGTACTAATGGGAACTGCCCATATACTAAGGAAGATTCTGTCAATATAAGTACATCACAGGTCTAAACACTAAAGATGCATGTGTGAGTATGTATGTACTTTCTTGAACATGGCGGACCTTGTTGTCTCTTGAGGTCACTGGTTGTGACTTGGTGATAACTCGTATGAACATAAAGCAAGATAAATGCAACTGTAATAATAATAATAATAAGGGAAGAAGACGCACGTGGTGGATAGAAGGTCATGAAATCGCTCTCGTAAGTTTTTGATTTTTAACATATTTAAATCAATTGTGAAATAACAATTCTTAGTACAAATGATACATAAAGCACCTGAATCAAGTCTCAGAAAAAATTCGGATCCATAATATCCTGTTATATCACTCAAATATTTAATTTTGTATTATACATTTTATATTCAAAAAAGAAAATGGTTATAAATGGAAGAAAACCCCTCTGTCTATACTATATAGAACAGCCAAATAACAGCAATTTCACCAACACCACAAACTAGATACACCACCCCTCTGTGTACACTAAATACAACAGCCAGATAACGGAAATTTCACCACCACCACCACCAATCCCAGCATAATAATAATAATTACTATTATTATTGTCTCAAGTTTTCACAAAATGTTTAATTCCAATATTAAGTTAATATGTCAACACATATATTAAACATACGCGAAAAACGCATAGATACACAGATCAAACAAAACTACAGTCTATTCAACAAAACTCAGTAACGACAACGCCATCACTATAGTCACCGCCGCCACCACTCCATCCATCATTGCTACCACTATCCCAACACCGCCGCCACCACTCCTTCATTGCTACCACCACTATTCGCCCATTACCTTCTGTTAACTTAAGAAAGGGGAAAGTGGCCGTATCACTAGATAAGGGAGAGGCTAGCAAAAGATATAAATAGATTGACTTAGTGACCCGGCCACCGGCCAAACGTCAACGACTATGGCACTGCTGGCTCCCTCCATCCCCACCAACAATAGAAAAAGCCCCAGCACCACCACCGACATAGCCAACAACAATAACAGGCAACTTCAGCAAAAAGTATTGGCAGTATCGGTAGAGAGTCGGACGCCATGCTTTCCAGCATAGTTACGTCCCTTTACGATCTGAGTTCAAATCCCGCCGAGGTTGACTTTGCCTTTCATCCTTACGGGGTCGATAAAATAAAGTACCAGTAATGCACTGGGTAATTGCTGGCCTTGTGCCTAAAGTAGAAACAATTATTAATAATTTCATTCTTAAGCCACGCAATCCTCACATTAAGGAACCACTCATGATAATAACAATTTAAAAAAACAACAAAAAAGAAAGCCCCGTGACCAAGAAATACCGGGATGGCGGCCGGCGAGGAATAGCCCTGCCTCTAGGGGAGGACGACCCCTCTAGTCTTGGTTGACACTCGTCCTAGAAGTGGTAACACGAAACAATTACCCCTTGGCGGATAAGGATAAAACGCGACAAAATAAAGTAAATGTCTAATGATAAAATCTCATACCGGATCAGCCGTCACCCGAGTAAAAAAGGGCCGCGTCCCTCAGAGAGGAACCAGACTGGGGTCGAAAAATCAGCTAATGGTTCAAACCTTCCCATCACTTCGGAGCTGGAGACCTCCCATAACCGGAATACTCCTACTGTTGGCCCCCCATGCTCACCACCAAGAAATCCAAAGAAAAAGAGAGAAAAATGGTCAAGGGAAGATAATATAGAAGTCCTTGAGGCTTTCTACACTGCCATGTACTACCCATCAAATACATCGAATACAGAACAGACATATATCAACTGGAAAAAGAAACATCCCGAAAACAGAGGCTATATTGACAGTAACAAACAAGCCAATATACGAAGAAATATTGTAAAAAAAAAGTTACTAACTGATATAGAAATTGATCAGATCAAGCTATTAGCACAAAGACAGCGAAGAGAAAATGAAACATGTGTCAGTGAAAACGAGGTAAATTGTAACACTTCGAGTCCTAGGGTTGGGGCGGAATCACTGACAACAGAACAAATTAAAGAAAGGATCGAAAAAGTGGAGGGAGTGCATGCTCAAGAGGAAACTCAAAATGAAAACAATGACATCGTAAATGATAAAGAAATGAATGAGAATGAACTTGTCAACTTGAAGGATGAAAATGAAAGAATCTGACATGGAGGAACGAGACACCCTCCCTAAGATCCAGAACTCCAAACAGAACCAAAAGATAATACACAAGACTAACATAATTCTCAAAAACATTATCATCACAAACAAACTAAACATTACTGATTTAAATCATCTCTATTATGCATCGGCTAAAGTCACCACTCACTTATGTGGAGTGAAGATGAAAAAACAAAGGAATTCTCACAAGAAATCTACTTGGCAAGAGAACATCAATCGCCAAATAAACCTTCTCCGATCTGACATAGAAATTTTAACAAACTATAAAGTAGGTGAACATGTTAAACAAACTAATCTTAGAAAATTGAAAAGAAAGTACAGTATAAAATCAACAAGTGACATAGACATGCTGATAGAAATAATCAAGCAAAAAGTGTCGGCCAAAGCTGCTCGTATAAGGCGCTTTGAAAAACGATCTAGATTCTATAAGGACAATAATATGTTCAAAAACAACCAAAGAAACTTCTACAGAAAAATTGGTAAGTCAACAATAACTGCTAAATCAATACCACCCAAGGAGGAAGTGCAAGAATTCTGGGAAAAGATCTGGGCCGAAGAAAAAGTTCATAACATACATGCCCCATGGATAGACAGACAAATGAAAGATACAGCTCACCTTGAGGAACAAATATGGGAAAACATAACAGTTGAACAGTTGCGCTTGGCTCTAAGAAAAACCAGCAAATGGAAATCCCCAGGAAAAGACAAAATACAAAATTTTTGGATAAATACCTTCACAGAGTCTCATGAGCTGTTAGCCCAACTTTACAATGAAATAGTTAAGGAGCCAGAAAAGATACCATCATGGCTAGTTAACGGCATTACATTCCTGCTTCCGAAGAATGATGAGACAAACAATCCAAAAAATTACAGACCGATAACTTGCTTGACCACAATGTATAAAATTTTAACATCAGTCCTAACTGAATATACATATGACCACCTGATAACAAATGACCTATTTCCCATTGAGCAGAAAGGGTGTAAACGAGGCTCATATGGCTGTAAGGATCAGCTTTTGGTTAACAAAATGATACTGGAAGATTGTCATAATAGACACAAAAATCTATCAATTGCTTGGATAGATTATAAAAAAGCATTCGATAGTTCGCCACACAGTTGGATTGAAACATGTTTAGAGATTTTCAAAATATCTCCCGTTGTCAGGAGGTTTTTGTCATTCAGTATGAAGACATGGAAAACGACACTCCTTTTGAATAGTGAAACAAAATCACTGGAAGCTGGAGAAGTTAATATTAATTGTGGAATTTTTCAGGGTGACTCTTTATCACCGCTTTTATTCTGCATCGCACTTATACCATTAAGTAAAATGCTCAATGAAACAAAACATGGATATAAAGTCTATGACAAAACCATTAATCACTTGTTCTACATGGATGACCTGAAACTATTTGCAAAACATGATGAACAATTGCAAGGGCTATTATCCACTGTGGATCAGTTCAGTGATGACATTAAAATGGTGTTTGGACTAGATAAATGCGCCAAAGCAACGTTCACCAGAGGAAAGCTGCTGAAAAGTTCAAACATTAATCTTGATCAGGGGAATGTGATAAGAGAACTTGATCAAGAGAAAACTTACAAATATCTAGGTGTTTGTGAAGGAGACGGAATCAAGCACTCGACAATGAGGGAAAGGATAAGGAAGGAATGTTACCGCAGAGTAAGAGCAATCTTAAGAACGGAATTGAATGCAAGGAATAGGATCGATGCCATAAACACGCTTGCCATACCAGTAGTAACCTACAGTTACAATGTCATCAACTGGTCAAGCACAGAGATCCGTAGGCTCGATACAAAAATTCGAAAATTCTTAACCATGCACAGAATGCATCACCCTAAGGCAGATACAGAGAGAATATATCTCCCTGGGAAAGAAGGGGGACGTGGGTTAATCCAGTCAGACATTGCGTTGAAAACTGCAACAATTGGATTATCTACATATCTAAGGGAATCACATGATTGGATGATCAAACTCGTTTTGAAACACGAAAGCATCAAAAGATCATACTCCATTACAAAAGATGCACAAAGATACAGTAATGGACTACAAATTTCAGAAGTCCCATTTACTGCTGAAATGGAAAACACAGAAAAAGCAAAGCAGGTAAAAGTAACTGCAAAGAAAGAACTGCTACAGAAACTGGCTAAGAAATGGCAAGAAAAGCCTCTGTATGGAAAATACCCAGAACGAGCTAACAATCCTGATGTTGACAAAACTTTAACCCATCAGTGGTTGGCATCCTCTGGACTGAAATCGGAGACTGAAGGACTGATTATATCAGCACAAGATCAGTGTCTGCCAACAAAAAATTACCAAGCCAACATAATAAAAAATGGATGCAGCCCATTATGCCGTGTATGTAAAAAACAACCAGAGACCATTGACCATATAATTTCAATGTGCAGTCCTATAGCTCCAACCGAATACCTAAACAGGCATGACAGAGCTGCACAATACATACATTGGATAATGTATGTATTGGATAATGTATGCATTTTGACCTGCCCCATCAAAAGAATTGGTGGGAGCATCAACCACCTCCCATACTTGAAAAAGATCATATCTCAATCTTGTGGAACTTTAGCATCCAAACAGACCGAAAAATAGATGCAAATAGACCTGATATAATATTGAAAGACTTTAAAAAGAGAGTATGCCTGCTAATTGATATGTCCGTTCCAATAGACAAGAATGTATCTATAAAAACATTTGGACCTGGAGATAGAAATTGGAAAAATGTGGAAATTGAGAACTAAAACAATACCAGTGGTTGTAGGCGCTGTAGGAATGATACCTAAGGGGTCTAATGATTACTTATCGCAAATCCCAGGAAACCCGCGTATAGGAGAAATCCAAAAGATAGTCCTAATGGGAACTGCCCATATACTAAGGAAGATTCTGTCAATATAAGTACATCACAAGTCTAAACACCTAAAGATGCATGTGTGAGTATGTATGTTCTTTCTTGAACATGGCGGACCTTGTTGTCTCTTGAGGTCACTGGTTGTGACTTGGTGATAACTCGTATGAACATAAAGCAAGATAAATGCAGCTGTAATAATAATAATAATAATAATGATTTCATTTATTAGCCACAAGGGCCGACATGTAGGGGACAATACAAAGACAGGGACAGTGGGGGTTTACAATAAGGTCGAGTAAAAGTGCACAATGGCAAGACTAATTTAACAATGAAAATATAAAAATATAAAATAAACTATGCATAAATATAACAAAATAAATTCCCCGATAGGGGGTGGACGACCCTGGGGTGATTCGGGTACCCCACCAATCCTGAACCACCCTGCGCTTCTAGGGCACCCAGGGGAGCACCCCTCTCCTCAAGTTAGCCAGCCTATAGGCGCATGGTCAGAGTAGGTCCATTCACACGAGCCATTCTCGCCACATTCACCCACCTTTTAGCAAATGTACTGGGGGGGCAGCACTTCTCTCTCCACCCTCACCCTCCTTTCCAGGTGAAACTTGAAGAAGTTGATGAGGGATTGGCCGAAGAGAAAAGTGTCTGTCTTTAGTCCTTTCAACCTGGTCCACCATATAATCTCTTTCGCAACTGCCACCAGACAGAGGAAAATGTCCTGCTCTTCCTGACCTAAGGAAGGTGGCGGCTCGATCTTCACTATGGACTCGGCCGATAGCCGGATTCGTTCCACACGCGACAGTAGCTGTTCGACATAACTCCACAATTCAGTAATGCACGGACATTGGACAAGTGCGTGCAGAACGGTTTCGTCGTTCTGTGCGCATCTTGGGCAGGTCCGTCTGACAGCACTTCCGTGCCTGTAGAGTTTATCCCGAACCGGCAGTGCCCCCCGGTAGCACTGCCAAGCGAGGGATTTCTGGAAATTGTCCATCGTCCCCGGCTCAAAAGTCCTCCGGTACAGACTGGTCAGTTCGACTTCGTCGAGGCCCAAAGCTTCTCCGAGTGCGTCATCGCACTTGCCCACTACTAATCCTCTATAGAACTCGAGAGTGGAAGTTCCACTGATCGCATTGCCCGCTTGGTAGAGGTGCCTGGCAACATTCCAGGTGCCAGTCACCCAGTCTCGGTCTCTTCTGAGAAATGAGCTGCAAAGAAATGAGCTGCGGAAAGGCCCGTCTGATAAACGGCGACCACACCTGTTCACCATTGAGGCAGAATATCTGGAGATGTCGCAGCGTCAACGCATGTCTGCGCATCATTAGCCACAGCATGCCCAGCCCTCCGCGTAGAGGGTGCTGGCAGCAGATGGACCGCCTCACCAACGGAACTTGTCCCCTCCACAATAATTTGAAGAGGAGCCGTTCCAACTTGACGAGGCGCGGACGGGGGCAAGGCACGACGGTTAGGCGGTAGTAGATGACGGACTCGATGTACGCATTCGCCACCTCCGCGCGACCTTTCAGTGATAGCTTCCTCCCAGCCCATTTTTGGGTGAGACTGGCTACTCTGCTCGTTACCTCGTCCCAATTCTTTTCCACCTGGAGGTCTGGTCCGAACCAAACCCCGAGCAACTTTACTGGTCCGTCCGTCCAGCGCCCCACGACGCTGTTGGACGGCATGGGCTTGCCTCTACAGGTTCCGAGCTGCAAGCCCACCGACTTTTCCGGGTTAAGTTTGGCTCCTGTCAACCTTTCATATTCCTTCAATAAGGTGCCGACCATCTCGATTTCTGAGGTGTTCGACACCATCACGGTGATGTCGTCCGCATAAGCCGACACCGCCTTTCCACGTCCCGGTTCGAGCGGGATGCCCTGCAACAGCTCCAGCTTCCGCAGTAAAGGCTCGAGAGTCAATACGTACAGAAGGGAAGAGAGAGGGCACCCTTGACGGACCGATCGGAAGAGCCGAAATGGTTCCGAGAGGTGGCCATTAACCTTGACCACCGAGCGTGTGCCGCTGTGCATTGCAACGATCCAGCTTCTAAAGACAGGGCCGAAGCCAGCTGCTTTGAGGACAAACTCCAGATACAGATGGTCGACCCTATCGAATATAATAATAATAATAATAATAATCGATCAGGTGAAGGTGCTGTGGGATTTTAGGATACAGACGGACAAGAAACTGGAACACAATAAACCTGACCTGGTGGTTTGGGACAAGGAAAAAAGATCGTGCCTGATTGTGGATGTGGCCTGCCCATTCGACACGAGAGTGCAAGAGAAGGAGAGGGAGAAAATTAACCGATACCAGGACTTAAAGTGGGAGGTAAAAAGGATTTGGAACTGCCATGAAGTCAAAGTGATCCCGATTGTCATAGGTGCACTAGGTACTATCTCACAAAGTTTCCAGGGATGGTTAAAGAAAATTGGCCCCACCACGCTTTTTGGAACGCTTCAAAAGGCATGCTAGCTGGGAACAGCAAGAACCCTCCGATACGTCCTGAATATCTGAGGCTGCAGGTAGTGGCTTGATATTCATTTCAACAAACTTTCCAGTTAACTAACATCAATGACTGAGACTCAAAGAACAATAATAATAATAATAATAATAATAATAATAATAATAATAATAATAATAATAATAATAATAATAATAATAATAACCCCCAACCCCTCCCCTCCTCTCCTCTGGCTACACTATATAGGACAGCTAAACTTACCAACACCAGAAACTAGATACACCACCCACCCCATCATCTGTGTACACTAAACACAACAGCCAGATAACGACACATTTTCACCTTCACCTCCACCGCTCACTACGGCCATCATTACCACCACTATCCCATCACCGCCGCCACCACCCCTTGACTCCGCTACAGCACCATCACTACAGTAATACGGTCACATCACCGCCACCACTGCCTCGGTATCGACATCACCACCACCACTGTCTCAGTATCGCTAACGCCGCCAGTCTCCCACTTCCCCCTGCTGGCTGCTACTTCCACATTATAGAATTCCTACTACTAACAAAGAGGAAGGCATCAAAATATATAGATAGACCCAAAAGAAAAAAGAAAAAACAAACAACAAAACCAAAGCAGCACAGCAACAACAGCAAAAAACGAGAAAAACAAACAGAGAAAAACAAAAACAAAAAAAAGAAACCCCAAAAACGTAAAGAAAATAAGAATGAAGAGAGAAGCAGGCGGACGGACAGAGAAGAGGGGGGAAAAAGTAAAACTTAAAAAACTAAAACTAAGTCAGACATTCGAACACTACATTACAATGAAACTTATGCTTATTCATTTTTGGGGCCCTTTCTGCCTGTGTGTTTGTTTGTTTATGTGTGTTCGTATACAGCGTGGTGATAATGCCACACAAGGGCCAAGTGGAACGGCGAATCCACAGATGGCTATGTAACCATACATTCGCCAATCCGCGTATAGGAGAAATACAAAAGATAGTACTAATGGGAACTGCCCATATACTAAGGAAGATCCTGTCAATATAAGTACATCACAAGTCTAAACACTAAGGATGCATGTGTGAATATGTATGTTCTTTCTTGAACATGGCGGACCTTGTTGTCTCTTGAGGTCACTGGTTGTGACTTGGTGATAACTCGTATAAACATAAAGCAAGATAAATGCAAATAATAATAATAATAATAATAACTATAATAATAATAATAAAAACAAAAATGTATCTATAAAAACATTTGAAAAATTGAGCAAGTATAAGGACCTGGAGATAGAAATTGGAAAAATGTGGAAATTGAGAACTAAAACAATACCAGTGGTTGTAGGCGCTCTGGGAATGATACCTAAGGGGTCTAACGACTACTTATCGCAAATCCCAGGAAACCCGCGTATAGGAGAAATACAAAAGATAGTACTAATGGGAACTGCCCATATACTAAGGAAGATCCTGTCAATATAAGTACATCACAAGTCTAAACACTAAGGATGCATGTGTGAATATGTATGTTCTTTCTTGAACATGGCGGACCTTGTTGTCTCTTGAGGTCACTGGTTGTGACTTGGTGATAACTCGTATAAACATAAAGCAAGATAAATGCAAATAATAATAATAATAATAATAACTATAATAATAATAATAAAAACAAAAATGTATCTATAAAAACATTTGAAAAATTGAGCAAGTATAAGGACCTGGAGATAGAAATTGGAAAAATGTGGAAATTGAGAACTAAAACAATACCAGTGGTTGTAGGCGCTCTGGGAATGATACCTAAGGGGTCTAACGACTACTTATCGCAAATCCCAGGAAACCCGCGTATAGGAGAAATACAAAAGATAGTACTAATGGGAACTGCCCATATACTAAGGAAGATCCTGTCAATATAAGTACATCACAAGTCTAAACACTAAGGATGCATGTGTGAATATGTATGTTCTTTCTTGAACATGGCGGACCTTGTTGTCTCTTGAGGTCACTGGTTGTGACTTGGTGATAACTCGTATAAACATAAAGCAAGATAAATGCAAATAATAATAATAATAATAATAACTATAATAATAATAATAAAAACAAAAACTAAGTCAGACATTCGAACACTACATTACAATGAAACTTATGCTTATTCATTTTTGGGGCCCTTTCTGCCTGTGTGTTTGTTTGTTTATGTGTGTTCGTATACAGCGTGGTGATAATGCCACACAAGGGCCAAGTGGAACGGCGAATCCACAGATGGCTATGTAACCATACATTCGCCAATCCTCGATAAGAGTGTTTAAATATCGAACATAAAGAGTTCGAATAACGGTGAAATGGAGACTAGAACATCATGTGACAGACTCTCACCCAACAGGTGCCCCCTGGCTCAGCAGCAGGAACCTGACTGTCAACCAAATACTGCTGATGTTGGAGGAAGAAGAAGAAGGAAAGGGGCCAGAACCAACTGGACGAAAGAATTGAATAGAACTGTTATGCAATGTTACCTGAAAAGTAACCCCAAGGAGAGGGGCTACAGGAGACGGATGCATAACATCTGGAACGAGATTGGTCTATTTAAATTAGATGAACAAAAATTGGCCGGGCAGGCTCGGGTAATAAGAACTAATGGGTGGATAAGCGAGCTGGAACTGGAGGAACTGAGCAGAGAGAATGGCTTGGAGATGGCGGGTGTAGTATGCCAGACAAGCGAGCCAGTGGGAAATGAAGGTGAAGAGGTCCTGAGAACGGAGGAACCACCCGAAGCAGACAATGATCTGAATACTGAGATAAATAATACCTGGAACAGAGATACGGCCACTCAGGAGATGAATGCTGACGGGCTAGGACAAGATTCGGTTGACATCCTACATTTAGTGGTAGATGAATTGAACAATGATAGTGGGAGACCTATGAACCTAAGATTTGTAGACAGGAAAAAGTTAAAAGAAACAACAGCTAAGGTAAACAAAGTCATCCCATACCTTGAGGCGAGGAGCCTTCACCAGTGCAATAATATCCTCAAAGCAACAGCAAATACGGTGAGGAAACTACTTGGTATAAAAGCGAGAGGAAACAACAGACAAGAAAGAGCAGAGCCGTGGTGGAAGAAACGACTGAGTGGTCAAATCGGGGAAATGAGAAATGACATAGGAAAGCTTGAGTCACTACTGAATGGGACACTAAAAAACATAGGTACTAAAAATAGACTGGAAATAAAGTACAAAACTAGGAGGAAAAAGCTAAATATTATCATAGAGGAACTGAAGCAACGCATTGTAGCAAAGAGTGCAAAAATCAGGCGATACGAGAACAGAGTCAGTCAGTATAAACAGAACCGCATGTTCGACAACAACCAGAAGATGCTGTTTGGACAGCTTGAGGGGAAAGAAAGAGGCAACGACTTGATCCCTGGGGCGGAGCAAACTAAAACGTTCTGGAGAGGAATATGGGAGCAGGATGTTAGACATAATGTCCAGGCAGGGTGGATTGAGACAGTACAGAGGGAGATCGGTGAGCAGGCACACCAACAAACTGATTTGAGTATCACAGTTGAAACTCTTAAGGGGCAGGCCAAAAAACTAACCAACTGGAAATCACCAGGCCCAGATGGTGTGCAGGGGTATTGGATTAAAAATTTAACATCCCTCCACCCGAAGCTGACGGCTATGTTCAATGACTGCTTGGTGTCGGGTGAGGTGCCAGAGTGGTTGACAAAAGGTACCACAGTTCTGATAATGAAAGACCGAATCAAGGGTAATGATGTTACCAACTATAGACCTATCACATGTCTGTCCGTAATGTGGAAACTGTTGACGAGCATTGTGTCTGAGGAAATCTACCATCACCTCCACACAAACAACTTGTTACCGGACGAACAGAAAGGATGCCGAAAGAAGTCACGTGGTACAAAGGACCAGTTACTTATTGATAAGATGGTAATGGGGAATTGCAGGAGGAGACACACTGATCTTGCCATGGGATGGATAGACTACAGAAAGGCATTTGACATGGTGCCTCATTCTTGGATCACCAAAAGCCTGGAGATCTTCAGGGTGGCAGATAACATCAGACAGTTGCTGGGCAGGAGTATGGGGTCCTGGGAGACAGAGTTGACATCAACTGGAGTATCCTTGGGAAGCGTGAAGATCAAGAGAGGTATCTTCCATGGAGATAGCCTGTCCCCTCTGTTGTTTGTCCTTGCCCTGGTGCCCTTGACCATTATGCTGCGAAAAGTGAGAGCAGGATACAAGTTGGGAAAGGGAGAGCTTACCATCAATCACCTCCTCTTCATGGACGATCTTAAGCTCTTCGGGAAAAGTGAGAAGGAGTTGGATGTGCTTGTTGACACTGTCCGTATTTTCAGCAGTGATATATGTATGCAGTTTGGTATTAGTAAATGTGGAGTCATTGTGATGAGGAGAGGTAGATTGAGCAGAAGTAACGGGATCCATATACCAACAGGTGAGATGATAAAGGAAATTGACTCTGAGGAAGGATACAAGTATTTGGGCGTTCTGGAGGCTGATGGCATAAAGAACAAAAAAATGAAGGAATTGTTAAGAACTGAATACATTCGGAGAGTAAGGAGCGTATTGAAGTCACATCTGAACAGCAGAAATGCCATAAGCGCAGTAAATTCCCGAGCTGTGTCTATTATTAGGTACAGTGCGGGAATTCTGAGATGGAATGTTGCTGAACAAAAAGAAATGGATAGGAAGACTAGGAAGCTATTGACTATCTACAACATGTTCCACAAGAGGAGTGATGTCGATAGACTCTACCTAAGGAGATCTGAGGGTGGAAGAGGTCTTATCAGCATAGCGGACTGTGTTCAGATGGAGAAAAACAACCTATACAAATACGTGACCTATAGTAAGGAGCCAATGCTCAGAACTGTACTGAAGGAGGGGACAGTAGGCCAGGGGATGTCCAAGGAGGAAATAACATCAAGGAGGAAGAGCAGCCTTAAGGGAAAATCCCTTCATAGTACCTTCTTTGAGAAAACTGAATTTAGAGATCCACAGACATGGAACTGGTTGAGAAGAGGAGACCTCAAAAAGGCTACAGAAGGAATGCTAATGGCTGCGCAGGAGCAGGCCCTCAAAACTAAGTGGTTGAAGCACCATATTTACAAGGAGGAGGCTAGCCCACTGTGCAGGATCTGTGGAGAGAGGAGACTGTGGCTCACATTGTGTCCGTGTGTAAACACCTAGCCCAGACCCACTATAAGGGCTGGAGACACGATGTGATGGGCAGGGTGATCCACTGGCACCTGTGCAAAGTAAACAATTTACCACATTCTGAGAAATGGTATGAGCATAGGCCAGTGATGGAGAACAATCAGGTGAAGGTGCTGTGGGATTTTAGGATACAGACGGACAAAAAACTGGAACACAATAGACCTGACCTGGTGGTTGTGGACAAAGAAAAAAGATCGTGTCTGATTGTGGATGTGGCCTGCCCTTTCGATACGAGAGTGCAAGAGAAGGAGAGGGAGAAAATTAACCGATACCAGGACCTAAAGTGGGAGGTGAAAAGGATTTGGAACTGCCATGAAGTCAAAGTGATCCCGATTGTCATAGGCGCACTGCGGACTATCTCCAAAAGTTTCCAGGGATGGTTAAAGAAAATCGGCCCCTTCACGCTTTTTGGATGCTTCAAAAGGCATGCTTGATGGGAACAGCAAGAACCCTCCGATACGTCCTGAATATCTGAGGCTGCAGGTAGTGGCTTGATATTCATGCCAACGGACTTTCCAGTTAACCAACATCAATGACTGAGATTCAAGGAATAACAACAATAATATAATAATAATAATAATATTGTTATATCGCTCAAATATTCAATTGTGTATTATACATTTTATATTCAAAAAAGAAAATGGTTATAAATGGAAGAAAACCCCCTCTGTCTACACTATATAGAACAGCCAAATAACAGCAACTTCACCAACACCAGAAACTAGATACACCACCTACCCCATCACCCCTCTGTGTACACTAAATACAACAGCCAGATAACGGCAATTTCACCACCACCACCACCAATCCCAGCATAATAATAATAATTACTATTATTATTGTCTCAAGTTTTCACAAAATGTTTAATTCCAATATTAAGTTAATATGTCAACACATATATTAAACATACGCGAAAAACGCATAGATACACAGATCAAACAAAACTACAGTCTATTCAACAAAACTCAGTAACGAAAACGCCATCACTATAGTCACCGCCGCCACCACTCCATCCATCATTGCTACCATCACTATTCCCCCATTACCTTCTGTTAACTTAAGAAAGGGGAAGGTGGCCGTATCACTAGACAAGGGAGAGGCTAGCAAAAGATATAAATAGATTGACTTAGTGACCCGGCCACCGGCCAAACGTCAACGACTATGGCACTGCTGGCTCCCCCTTCCCCACCAACAATAGAAAAACCCCCAGCACCACCACCGACATAGCCAACAACAATAACAGGCAACTTCAGCAAAAAGTATATTATATTATTAATAATTTCATTTTTAAGCCACGGAATGCTCACATTAAGGAACCACTCATGATAATAACAATTTAAAAAACAACAAAAAAGAAAACCCCGTGACCAAGAAATACCGGGATGGCGGCCGGCGGGGAATAGCCGTGTCTCTAGGGGAGGACGACCCCTCTAGTCTTGGTTGACACTCGTCCTAACTTACGAAAGGGGAAGGTGGCGGTATCACTAGACAATATTAATAAACAATATTAATATTTAATTTTGGATCAGGAATATTGGAGTCGAAAGGGAGGAAAATGGCAAAATGACTAAATAGCTAATTAGCTAAAGATAATTTCACCACCAACACCACCACCACTACCACGCTAAAAACTCTGGTCAAGTTGCCTCAACCTCTATTTCTACTTCAACTTCAACACCATCACTACAGCACTACGATCACATCACCACCACCACTGCCTCATTATCGCTACCGCCACTATTCTCTCCCACTACCTCCTGCTAGGTACTACTAGCACAGCACCTCCACCACTTCCTCATTATCACAACCGCCGCTATTCTCTCCCACTACCTCCTGCTACATCGTAGTGTACCCACTAAAAGAGGAAGGCATCAAAATATATAAATAGACTGAATTGATGACCCGGTCAAAATCCAAAAACCAAAATCAAAATCAAAGCAGCACAGCAACAACGAAAAACGTAAAGAAAAGAAAAATGAAGAGAAGAACAAACAGACGGACAGAGAAGGGAAGGGAAAAACTAAGTCAGACACTCAAACATTACATTACAATGAAACTTATGCTTATTCATTTTTGGTTTTTTTTTTGCCTGTTTGTTTGTTTATTTATGTTCGTCTACAGCGTGATAATGCCACACAAAAATCACCGGGAGTGACGAAATCACCGGTGGTTATGTAACCATACATTCGCCAATCCTCGATAAGAGTGTTTAAATGTCGAACCTAAACAGTTCGAATAACGGTGAAGTGGAGACTAGAATGTCATGTGACAGACTCTCACCCAACAGGTGCTCCCTGTCAACCAAATACTGCTGGTGTCGGAGGAAGAAGAAGAAGGAAAGGGACCAGAACCAACTGGACGAAAGAATTGAATAGAACTGTTATGCAATGTTACCTGAAGAGTAACCCCAAGGAGAAAGGCTATAGGAAACGGATGCATAGCATCTGGAACGAGATTGGTCTATTTAAATTAGATGAACAAAAATTGGCCGGGCAGGCTCGGGTAATAAGAACTAATGGGTGGATAAGCGAGCTGGAACTGGAGGAACTGAGCAGAGAGATTAGATTGGAGATGAAGAGTGGAGTATGCGAGGCAAACGAGCCAGTGGGAAATGAAGGTGAAGAGGTCGAGAGAACGGAGGAACCATCCGAAGCAGACAATTATCTGAATGCTGAAATAAATAATACCTGGAACAGAGATACGGCCACTGAGGAGATGAATGCTGACGGGCTAGGAGAAGATTTGGTTGATATCCTAAACTTAGTGGTAGATGAATTGAACAATGATAGTGGGAAACCTATGAACCTAAGATTTGTAAACAGGAAAAAGTTAAAAGAAACAACAGCTAAGGTAAACAAAGTCATGCCATACCTTGAGGCGAGGAGCCTTCACCAGTTCAACAATATCCTCAAAGCAACAGCAAATACGGTGAGGAAATTACTTGGTATAAAAGAGAGAGGAAACAACAAACAAGAAAGATCAGAGCCTTGGTGGAAGAAACGACTGAGTGGTCAAATCAGGGAAATGAGAAATGACATTGAAAAGCTTGAGTCCCTACTGAATGGGACACTAAAAAACATAGACACTAAAAATAGACTGGAAATAAAGTACAAAACTAGGAGGAAAAAGCTAAATATTATCATAGAGGAACTGAAGCAACGCATTGTAGCAAAGAGTGCAAAAATCAGGCGATACGAGAACAGAGTCAGTCAGTATAGACAGAACCGCATGTTTGACAACAACCAGAAGATGCTGTTTGGACAGCTTGAAGGGAAAGAAAGAGGCAACGACTTGATCCCTGAGGCAGAACAAACTAAAACATTCTGGAGAGGAATATGGGAGCAGGATGTTAAACATAATGACCAGGCAGTGTAGATTGAGACAGTACAGAAGGAGATTAGTGAACAGGCACACCAACAAACTGATTTGAGTATCACAGTTGAAACTCTTAAGGGGTAGGCCAAAAAACTAACCAACTGGAAATCACCAGGCCCAGATGGTGTGCAGGGGTATTGGATTAAAAATATAACATCCCTCCACCCGAAACTGACAACCATGTTCAATGACTGCTTGATGTCAGGTGAGGTACCAGAGTGGTTGACAAAAGGTACCACAGTTCTAATAATGAAAGACCGAATCAAGGGTAATGAATGTTACCAGCTATAGACCTATCATATGTCTGTCCGTAATGTGGAAACTGTTGACAAGCATTATGTCTGAGGAAATCTATCATCACCTCCACACAAACAACTTGTTACCGGACGAACAGAAAGGATGCCGAAAGAAGTCCCGTGGTACAAAGGACCAGTTACTTATTGATAAGATGGTAATGAGGAATTGCAAGAGGAGACACACTGGTCTTGCCATGGGATGGATAGACTACAAAAAGGCATTTGACATGGTGCCTTATTCTTGGATCACCAAAAGCCTGGAGATCTTCAAGGCGGCAGATAACATCAGACGGTTGTTAGGCAAAAGTATGAAGTCCTGGGAAACAGAGTTAACATCAGCTGGAGAATCCTTGGGAAGCGTGAAGATCAAGAGAGGTATCTTCCATGGAGATAGTCTGTCCCCTCTGTTGTTTGTCCTTGCCCTGATGCCCCTGACCAGTGTACTGCGAAAAGTGAGAGCAGGATACAGGTTGGGAAAGGGAGGGCTTACCATCAATCACCTCCTCTTTATGGAGGATCTTAAGCTCTTCGGGAAGAATGAGAAGGAGTTGTGCTTGTTGACACTGTCCGTATTTTCAGCAATGTTATATGTATGCAATTTGGGATTAGTAAGTGTGGAGTCCTTGTGATGAAGATGGGTAAATTGAGCAGAAGTAACGGAATCCAGGTACGAAGAGGTGAGATGATAAAGGAAATTGACACTGAAGAAGGATACAAGTGTTTGGATGTTCTGGAGGCTGATGACATCAAGAAGAAAAAAATGAAGGAATTGATAAGAACTGAATACATTCGGAGAGTAAGGAGCCTATTAAAGTCACATCTGAACAGTAGGAATGCCATAAGTGCAGTAAATTCCCGAGCTGTGTCTATTATTAGGTACAGTGCGGGAATTCTGAGATGGAATGTTGCTGAACAAAAAGAAATGGATAGGAAGACTAGGAAGCTATTGACTATCTACAACATGTTCCACAAGAGGAGTGATGTCGATAGACTCTACTTAAGGAGATCTGAAGGTGGAAGAGGTCTTATCAGCATAGATGACTGTGTTCAGATGGAAAAAAACAACCTACACAAATACGTGACTGATAGTAAGGAGCCAATGCTCAGAACTGTACTGAAGGAGAGGACAATAGACCAGGGGATGTCCAAGGAGGAAATAACATCAAGGAGAAAGAGCAGCCTTCAGGAAAAATCCCTTCATAGTACCTTCTTTGAGAAAACTGAATTCAGAGATCCACAGACATGGAACTGGTTGAAAAGAGGAGACCTTAAAAAGGCTACAGAAGGAATGTTAATGGCTGCGCAAGAGCAGGCCCTCAAAACGAAGGGGTTGAAACACCATATTTACAAGGAGGGGGCTAGCCCACTGTGCAGGATCTGTGGAGAGAGAGAGGAGACTGTGGCTCACATTGTATCCGAGTGTAAACACCTAGCCCCGACTCACTATAAGGGCTGGAGACATGATATGATAGGCAGGGTGATCCACTGGCACCTATGCAAAGTAAACAATTTACCACATTCTGAGAAGTGGTATGAGCATAAGCCAGAGTCAGTGATAGAAAACGATCAGGTGAAGGTGCTGTGGGATTTTAGGATACAGACGGACAAGAAACTGGAACAAAATAGACCTGACCTGGTGGTTGTGGACAAAGAAAAAAGATCGTGCCTGATTGTGGATGTGGCCTGCCCATTCGACACGAGAGTGCAAGAGAAGGAGAGGGAGAAAATTAACCGATACCAGGACTTAAAGTGGGAGGTAAAAAGGATTTGGAACTGCCATGAAGTCAAAGTGGTCCCGATTGTCATAGGCGCAATAGGTACTATCTCAAAAAGTTTCCAGGGATGGTTAAAGAAAATTGGCCCCTTCACGCTTTTTGGAACGCTTCAAAAGGCATGCTAGCTGGGAACAGCAAGAACCCTCCGATACGTCCTGAATATCTGAGGCTGCAGGTAGTGGCTTGATATTCATTTCAACAAACTTTCCAGTTAACTAACATCAATGACTGAGACTCAAAGAGTAATAATAATAATAATAACAATAATAATAATATGGTGGATATATATCGTTATGGAATCGCTCCCGTAAGCTTTTGATTTTTACTTATTTAAAACAACTGTGATAGAATAATTCTTATTACAAATGAAGTATAAGATTACAGTTTTGACGCTCAACAAGCGTCAACGCATCACATTACGGCATAGGGCCCCAATATTTAATATTTAATTTTGGATCAGAAATGTTATAGTCGAAAAAGAGAAAAATGGCTAAGTGGACAGACAGGCAACTAATTTCACCACCAACACCACCGCCGCCACCATCACCACTACCACGCCAAAAACTCTAGTCAAGTTACCTCAACTTCTATTTCTACTTCAACTTCAACACCATCACTACAGTACTACGATCACATGACCACCATCACTGCCTCATTATCGCTACCGCCGCTATTATCTCCCACTACCTCCTGCTAAGACAGGCATCGCAGTATTCCCACTAAAAGAGGAAGGCGTCAAAAGATATAAATAGACGGATTTGATGACCCGGTCAAAAAATCAAAAAACCAAAAATCAAAATCAAAACAGCACAGCAGCATCGAAAAACGTAAAGAAAAGAAAAAAAAAAGAAAAACAAACAGACAGACAAGAAAAAAAAAAATAAGTCAGACATTCAAACATTACATTACAATGAAACTTATGCTTATTCTTTTTTTTTTTTTTTACCTCTTTATTTGTTTGTTTATTTATGTTCGTCTACAGCGTGATAGTGCCACCCTAAAACCACCGGGGGTGATGAAATCACCGGTGGTTATGTAACCATACATTCACCAATCCTCGATAAGAGTGTTTAAATGTCGAACCTAAACAGTTCGAATAACGGTGAAGTGGAGACTGGAATGTCATGTGACAGACTCTCACCCAGCAGGTGCTCCCTGGCTCAGCAGCAGGAACCTGGCTATCAACCAAATACTGCTGTTGTCGGGGGAAGAAGAAGAAGGAAAGGGACCAGAACCAACTGGACGAAAGAATTGAATAGAACTGTTATGCAATGTTACCTGAAGAGTACCCCCAAGGAGAAAGGCTATAGGAAACGGATGTATGACATCTGGAACGAGATTGGTCTATTTAAATTAGATGAACAAAAATTGGCCGGGCAGGCTCGGGAAATAAGAACTAATGGGTGGATAAGCGAGCTGGAACTGGAGGAACTGAGCAGAGAGATTAGGTTGGAAATGAAGAGTGGAGTATTCCAGGCAAACGAGCCAGTGGGAAATGAAGGTGAGAGGTTGAGAGAACGGAGGAACCATCCGAAGCAGACAATGATCTGAATGCTGAAATAAATAATACCTGGAACAAAGATACGGCCATTGAGGAGATGAATGCTGACGGGCTAGGAGAAGATTTGGTTGATATCCTAAACTTAGTGGTAGATGAAATGAACAATGATAGTGGGAAACCTATGAACCTAAGATTTGTAGACAGGAAAAAGTTAAAAGAAACAACAGCTAAGGTAAACAAAGTCATCCCATACCTTGAGGCGAGGAGCCTTCATCAGTGCAACAATATCCTCAAAGCAACAGCAAATGCGGTGAGGAAAATACTTGGCATAAAAGCAAGAGGAAACAACAAACAAGAAAGATCAGAACCTTGGTGGAAGAAACGACTGAATGGTCAAATCAAGGAAATGACAAATGACATTGGAAAGCTTGAGTCCCTACTGAATGGGACACTAAAAAACATAGACACTAAAAATAGACTGGAAATAAAGTACAAAACTAGGAGGAAAAAGCTAAATATTTTCATAGAGGAACTGAAGCAACGCATTGTAGCAAAGAGTGCAAAAATTAGGCGATACGAGAGCAGAGTCAGTCAGTATGGGCAGAACCGCATGTTTGACAACAACCAGAAGATGCTGTTTGGACAGCTTGAAGAGAAAGAAAGAGGCAACGACTTGATCCCTGAGGCGGAACAAACTAAGACATTCTGGAGAGGAATATGGGAGCAGGATGTTAAACATAATGACCAGGCAGTGTGGATTGAGACAGTACAAAAGGAGATTAGTGAACAGGCACACCAACAAACTGATTTGAGTATCACAGTTGAAACTCTTAAGGGGCAGGCCAAAAAACTAACCAACTGGAAATCACCAGGCCCAGATGGTGTGCAGGGGTATTGGATTAAAAATATAACATCCCTCCACCCGAAACTGACAACCATGTTCAATGACTGCTTGATGTCAGGTGATGTACCAGAGTGGTTGACAAAAAGTACCACAGTTCTGGTAATGAAAGACCAAATCAAGGGTAATGATGTTACCAACTATAGACCTATCACATGTCTGTCCGTGATGTGGAAACTGTTGACAAGCAGTGTGTCTGAGGAAATCTACCATTACCTCCACACAAACAACTTGTTACCGGACGAACAGAAAGGATGCCGAAAGAAGTCCCGTGGTACAAAGGACCAGTTACTTATTGATAAGATGGTAATGAGGAATTGCAAGAGGAGACACACTGGTCTTGCCATGGGATGGATAGACTACAAAAAGGCATCTGACATGGTGCCTCATTCTTGGATCACCAAAAGCCTAGAGATCTTCAAGGTGGCAGTTAACATCAGACAGTTGTTGAGCAAAAGTATGAAGTCCTGGAAAACAGAATTAACATCAGCTGGAGAATCCTTGGGAGGCGTGAAGATCAAGAGAGGTATATTCCAGGGAGATAGTTTGTCCCCTCTGTTGTTTGTCGTTGCCTTGATGCCCCTGACCATTATACTGCGAAAAGTGAGAGCAGGATACAAGCTGGGAAAGGGAGAGCTTAAGCTCTTCGGGAAGAGTGAGAAGGAGTTGGATGTGCTTGTTGACACTGTCCGTATTTTCAGCAATGATATATGTATGCAATTTGGTATTAGTAAGTGCGGTGTCCTTGTGACGAAGAGGGGTAAATTGAGCAGAAGCAACTGAATCCAGGTACCAACAGGTGAGATGATAAAGGAAATTGACATTAAAGTCACATCTGAACAGTCGGAATGCCATAAGTGCAGTAAATTCCCGAGCTGTGTCTATTATTAGGTACAGTGCGGGAATTCTGAGATGGAATGTTGCTGAACAAAAAGAAATGGATAGGAAGACTAGGAAGCTATTGACTATCTACAACATGTTCCACAAGAGGAGTGATGTGAAGGTGAAAGAGGTCTTATCAGCATAGAGGACTGTGTTCAGATGGAGAAAAACAACCTACACAAATACGTGACTGATAGTAAGGCGCCAATGCTCATAATTGTACTGAAGGAGAGGACAATAGACCAGGGGATGTCCAAGGAGGAAATAACAACAAGGAGAAAGAGCAGCCCTCATGAAAAATCCCTTCATAGTACCTTCTTTGAGAAAACTGAATTCAGAGATCCACAGACTTGGAACTGGTTGAAAAGAGGAGACTTTAAAAAGGATACAGAAGGAATGCTAATGGCTGCGCAAGAGCAGGCCCTCAAAACGAAGTGGCTGAATCACCATATTTACAAGGAGGAGGCTATCCCACTGTGCAGGATCTGTGGAGAGAGAGAGGAGACTGTGGCTCACATTGTATCCGAGTGTAAATACCTAGCCCAGACTCACTATAAAGGCTGGAGACATGATGTGATAGGCAGGGTGATCCACTGGCACCTATGCAAAGTAAACAATTTACCACATTCTGAGAAGTGGTATGAGCATAAGCCAGAGTCGGTGATAGAAAACGATCAGGTGAAGGTGCTGTGGGATTTTAAGAAACTGGAACACAATAGACCTGACCTGGTGGTTTGGGACAAGGAAAAAAGATCGTGCCTGATTGTGGATGTGGACTTCCCATTCGACACGAGAGTGCAAGAGAAGGAGAGGGAGAAAATTAACCGATACCAGGACTTAAAGTGGGAGGTAAAAAGGATTTGGAACTGCCATGAAGTCAAAGTGGTCCCGATTGTCATAGGCGCACTAGGTACTATCTTAAAATGTTTCCAGGGATGGTTAAAGAAAATTGGCCCCGCCCAGCTTTGGGGAACACTTCAAAAGGCATGCTTGCTGGGAACAGCAAGAACCCTCCGATACGTCCTGAATATCTGAGGCTGCAGGTAGTGGCTTGATATTCATTTCAACAAACTTTCCAGTTAACTAACATCAATGACTGAGTCTCAAAGAACAATAACAATAATAATAATAATAATTTCCATGTACGTCCAATACCATGCGTAACGAAGCATGTACTGCGAGATGAACAAATAAAAATTAATACACAATGCCAAATCGCTTTTTCTATAGTTAATCAGGAAGCGCGTCCCGCAGGAAGGTGCCAACCTCAGATCGAAAAGTCCTCCACTGGTACAAACTCTTCTCTAATTATGGACCTGGATGGTCACTTGATCGGGGATTGCCCCAACTCGAGCCCTCCAGATCCACCACCCAAACCACCTCAAAAAGAAAACCTAAAAGAATGAAATGGACCCGAGAAAAGTATAAAGAAGTAATATATGCATATTACTATGCATTAGGTAAGCCATCACAAGACAGACACTTTAAACTCCTACAAAATCTGGAAAACTCGGAATTAAGCTAGCAGACGTGATATGGATGGAAATAAGTTGGCAAATGTAAGGAGGTATATCTTCAGAAATAATAGACTCACAGACACTGAACTAACTGCGATCAAACAGGCTGTGGAGAATGACATAAATATAAATGATGAAAGAACTGAAGAATCTCCTGGAGATAGTAACCAGTCACAAGTCTTTACTGAAAGACCTCCATCTGACCAAATCACAAACAGGTTTGTAGAAATGAGAAGCCCTATTGAACCCACTGAAATAGCCAGGAGAGGGACTTAGAAACAGTAATTGAAAACCAAACATCTGCTGAAGAACACAGGGAGACTATGAAGGAATTAAAGCAAAAAATACTGAATGTCTTACTACTGCAAGCAGTAGTAACACATTCTAGTATAAATGATAGAGAACCACTTCAAAAATTCCCAAATACAATCCAAAATAGAAAACAAATAATTGTTTCTACTTTTAGCACAAGGCCAGCAATTACCCAATGCATTACTGGTACTTTATTCTATCGACCCCGGAAGGATGAAAGGCAAAGTTAACCTCGGCGGGATTTGAACTCAGATCATACAGGGAGGTAACTCTATGCTTCAAAGCATGGCATCCGACCCTCTACCGATACTGCCAATCCACCAAATAGAAAACAAATAATTGTTTCTACTTTAGGCACAAGGCCAGCAATTACCCAGTACATTACTGGTACTTTATTTTATCGACCCCGTAAGGATGAAAGGCAAAGTTAACCTCGACGGGATTTGAACTCAAAAATAGAAAACAAATAATGATTGGTAATTCTGTGACAAAAGAAATCATAGAAGAAATAGAACCTGATCTTACTGAGTTAAATGAAATCATTTATGCATCTGCTAGAGTAATTGAAAGAAGTTGTTTACCACCAAAAAAACAAAAAAAGGCGCACCTTCGAGGTAAACCAATTTGGAGGAGTAGAATCGAAAAGGAGATTGACGTAACGAGAGGAGAAATATCTTTATTGAGTGAGTTAACCGCTGGAAATGATATAAGATCCAAGAAAGTAAGAAAGCTAAAGAGAAAATATGGACTGTCTTCTAGAGAAGCAATAGTTTCAACAAAAGAATCTCTGAAACAAAAAGTCCAACGAATTCGTAGATTCGAGAAACGAAACAACCTCTACAGGCAGAATAAGTTGTTCTCATCCAATGCCATGTCATTTTATAGAGAAGTAGGGAAGAAAAAAATAATTATTGAAGAAGTTGAAAACTTCTGGAGTAAGATTTGGAGTGATGAGAAGACATATAATGCTAATGTAGATTGGATTAGTCGCCTGGAAAAATCCAACACAAATTTAGAAGAACAGGCGTGGGAAGACATATCTATAGCGGACTTAAGGACAGCACTCAATAAATCTCATATTTGGAAATCTCCTGGTAGAGACAGGGTGCCAAATTTCTGGCTTTCCTGACTCCCGTGCACTCACAATATATTGGTCAAGCTGTTTAATGGAATTATGAAAGATCCAAAACATACACCTGATTAGATAGCAAGTGGCATTACCTACCTTCTACCAAAGAACAACGAAACCAAAGATCCAAGAAACTATCGGCCCATAACCTGCTTGTCCACCACTTATAAACTATTAACCTCTATTTTCATGGAAAAAGCATACGTGTTTTTGGAGGAAAACAATCTTTTCCCCATTGAACAAAGGGGTGCCGACGAGGTTCATATGGTTGCAAAGATCAACTTTTGATTAATCGTATGATACTTGACAACTGTCATAATAAACACAGAAATCTCAGTTCTGCATGGATCGATTATAAAAAAAGCCTTTGACAGCATACCACACTAATGGATTCTGAAATCACTGGACATCTTCAAAATCTCACCTGAGATCTCAAACTTCCTGAAGCACAATATGTCATTATGGAACACAAAGTGTCTCATTCCACTGGGGTACTGTGCTCTAGGAATATAAACATCAACTGTGGTATATTCCAGGGTGACTCACTTTCACCCTTGCTTTTCTGCATAGCTTTAATACCCTTTACATCCAAACTTAATATAACAGGGTACGGTTATAGAATTGACAACAAAAAAATAAGCCACCTATTTTATATGGATGATTTGAAGCTATATTGCAAAGATAATGATGAACTGGAAGGCCTTTTGCGGACAGTAAAAACGTTTAGCGATGACATCAGGATGGAGTTTGGACTTGACAAGTGTGCAAAAGCCACTTTCAAGAAGGGAAAGCTTGTCAACTCAGACTCAGTTGAATTGGATGCTGAAACAATCATAATGGAACTTGAGCAGGAACAAACCTATAAATACTTAGGGATTAATGAGGGCTCTGGCATACAGCATGCAAGTATGAAAGAGAGGATAAGGAAAGAATGTTACAGGAGAGTACGTGCAGTTCTGAGATCAGAACTAAACGCTCGTAATAAATTCCTTTGCAGTCCTAGTTGTCATTTATAGCTTCGGTGTGTTGAACTGGAATATGAGTTAAATCAAAAGAATCGACACCAAAGTCCGTATGCTACTGACCTGTAATAGGATGCACCATCCAAAAGCAGATGTGGGTCGTCTTTACCTTCCTAGAACTCAAGGAGGCCGTGGCCTGATCCAATTTGAACTTGCTTACAAGACCACCATCATTGGACTGGCCAAATACCTTGAAACAACTAACGACTGTATGCTGAAACTTGTTGAAAAGCATGAGAGAAGTAAGAAGCTTCATTCTATCGTGAAGGAGAGCAAAAAATATGCTACTGATCTCATGCTTGATACCCAGGCTGGACAGACTAAAGAAACTGTTGCAACTGATGCTGCATAAAATCACTGGCAAGGACAATTAGCATCAAATTGGGAGCAGAAACCTCTGCATGGCAAATATGTGGCCCGTAGCAAACAAGTTGATGTTGACCAAAAGCACACCCATCAGTGGCTACGTAGTTCAGGGCTAAAGGTGGAGAGTAAAGGCTTCATCTTAGCTGCCCAATATCAAAGCTTATTGACTCGTAATTACCAGGCCAATGTGATGAGAAACGGAATAAACCCAAAGTGCCGATTCTGCAATGCTGAGGTTGAAACAGTGGATCACTTAGTCTCTGGATGTAAAGTTTTAGCACCAGTAGAATACAAATATAGACATGACCGAGTTGGCCAATATCTACACTGGGTAATATGTCGGCATTACAAAATCAAAGCTGAAGACAAGTGGTACAATCATCATCCTGAGGCTGTAACTGAAGGAGAAAAAGTAACAATTCTCTGGGACTTTCCTGTACATACTGACAGGACCATAAAATAGACCTGACATCATTATAAAAGATCAACATAACAAGGTTTGTTTGTTGATAGATATGAGCATCCCATGTGATCACAATATAGGCCGTTACAATACCAATGATTGTGAGAGGACTGGGAATGATCAAGAAAGGAACAGAACAATATTTGCGAATGATTCCTGGTTTACCCTCTCTGCAAGAGGTGCAAAAAATTGTTTTGACTGGTACTGCACACGTATTGAGAAGAGCACTATCTCTGTAAGATTGATATCCCTCCATGTATTTACATATGATATGCACATGTGTATATATGTATACTGTTTTTATTTTGTTTTTTTTTATTATAATCAATGTGCTGTATTAACTGGCTTACCAATGCACACTGTGAATTTATTTGCCCTAGGTGTCAGAAAGACATTCAGCATATATCTCAGAAACAATAATGAAAGAAAATAAAAATAATAATAATAATAATAATTAAGTTGGAAATGGAAAGTGGAGTATGTCAGGCAAACGAGCCAGTGGGAAATGAAGGTGAAGAGGTTGAGAGACCTGAGGAAGCATCCTAAGCAGACAATGATCTGAATACTGAAATAAATAACATCTGGAACAAAGATACGGCCATTGAGGAAATGAATGCTAACGGGCTAGGCCAAGATTTGGTTGATATCCTGAACTTAGTGGTAGATGAAATGAACAATGATAGTGGAAAACCAATGAACCTAAGATTTGTAGACAGGAAAAATTTAAAAGAAACAACAGCTAAGGTAAACAAAGTCATCCCATACCTTGAGGCGAGGAACCTTCACCAAAGCAACAATATCTTCAAAGCAACCGCAAATGCGGAAATGAGAAAAGACACTGGAAAGCTTGAGTCCTTACTGAATGTAATGTGGAAACTGTTAACAAGCATTGTGTCTGAGGAAATCTACCATCACCTCCACATAAACAACTTGTTACCGGACGAACAGAAAAGATGCCGAAAGAAGTCCCGTGGTACAAAAGACCAGTTACTTATTGATAAGATGGTAATGAGGAATTGCAAGAGGAGGCACACTGGTATTGCCATGGGAGGGATAGATTACAAAAAGGCATTCGACATGGTACCTCATTCATGGATAACCAAAAGCCTAGAGATCTTCAAGGTGGCAGATAACATCAGACAGTTGTTGAGCAAAAGTATGAAGTCCTAGGAAACAGAGTTAACATCTAGTGGAGAATCCTTAGGAGGCGTGAAGATCAAGAGAGGTATCTTCCAGGGAGATAGTTTGTCCCCTCTGCTGTTTGTCCTTACTCTGATACCCCTGACCGTTATATTACGAAAAGTGAATTCCCGAGCTGTGTCTATTATTAGGTACAGTGCGGGAATTCTGAACAAAAAGAAATGGAGTGATGTCGATAGACTCTACTTAAAGAGATCTGAAGGTGGAAGAGGGCTTATCAGCATAGAGGATTGTGTTCAGATGGAGAAAAACAACCTACACAAATACGTGACTGATAGTAGGGAGCCAATGCTCAAAATTGTACTGAAGGAGAAGACAATAAACCAGGGGATGACCAAGGATGAAAGGCAAACTTAACCTCGGCGGGATTTTAACTCAGAATGGAAAGGACCGTAACTCTATGCGTCAAAGCATGGCGTCCGACCCTCTACCAAGGTACAAATAATAATAATAATAATAATAATAATAAAGAAAAAAAATTGAAGGAGCATACCATACAAACTTTGAATTCCTCTGACATCATCAACATGTAGCTTGAAGTTTGGAATATATCCCCGATAATAAGGGACCATTAGAGCTTCTGACACTTGAGAATGGGCCAGACCAAGGGCATGACTAAATTCATGTGCAGCAACAATTTGCAGGTTGTTACCTTTTTCTGTATTGATTGTCCATTGTCTTCTGAATCATCAAAGTGGGTGTCACCGGAAATAAAGCATAAGCAAGAACGCCACCTAGGAATGAAGAGAGTAAACATGTGATATTTTCTAAACTTTTTTGTGGTGGAGAGGCTTTATAAAAATAGACACAAAAATGATGGATGTTGTTTAATGTAAGTATATCATCATTTTTACGTCAATTTTTCCAGCATGGGTCGGACTGAACTTTTTGAGTCTGGTACCACCCTGGGTTTATCATATAAAAAACTGGCCATTTTGAAATGTTCATATTTATATTAAAATCTTCCATCATAATTTTTGTTTATGAAATCTTTGCTATGCAATGTAAAACTTTTTTACACGACTGTATGTAAAATTCCAACCATATGTCTTTGAATTGTCCCCTTTTCTTGTGCGCCCTTGCGACAAATAAAGAAATCTATCTATCTATCTATCTATAAATATGTATATATAGATAGATAGATAGATTTCTTTATTTGCCACAAGGGAGCAAAAGAAAAGGGGACAATACAAAGACATATGGCGGGGATTTTACATACAGTTATGTAAAAAAGTTTTAACATTAAAATATAATAATCGAAATCCCCAATAGGGGGGAGGCGTTACAAATGGGTTGCTTTATACCCCGTAGATAGAACAACCCTCAATTCCAGGAGCATGTTGTGAAAGTGCTCCTTTCTTCCTGTTGCTCTCCTCTTCAACCTACAGGCTTATATACAGAGAAGACCCAATCACTCGGACCATTTTTGCCACGTTCACCCATCGTTCAGTAAATTTACTGTGGTGCAGTACCTCTCTCTCCACTCTGATTCTCCTTCTAAAGTGGCACCTAAAGAAGAGAATGAGTTGTTGTCCAGAGAGAAAGGCATCTTTCCTCAGTCCTCTCAACATTGTCCACCATATAACCTCTTTTACCATAGCCACTCTACAGAGGAAAACCGCATCTCTTTCGGTTTTAAATGAAGATGGCGGTTTGATCCTTACTATGGACTCAGCAGTCAACTGGATTTGTCCCACACGTGACAGCAGTTGTTCTGCGTAGTTCCACAGGTCGGTTACGCCTGGGCAGTGTACAATTGCGTGCAGGACGGTTTCAATGTCCCGCTCGCCTCTTGGACACGTCCTCTTTGAAGGATCCCTGGTTAACTGTCGATCAGTTTTTGTAAAGATCGATATCAACTAATTTGTGAGTTTATTTCGCCATCATTAAGTCCCAGGTTCGATCACACCTATGTGAAACTAGATAGACTGAAACTGTATAGAAGTATGTAATTCAAATGGCCAGTCTTATAACACTGAATCTCCCTGAGAATTACGTATGTAATTATAGATCAACTTCTAGTGCTATAGCATGACCAAGCTGTTTAGATATTGCTGTACCATGGCCAGGATTTTTAGATGGTGCTGTAGCATGGCCAGGGATCTTAGAAGGTGCTTTAGCATGGCCAGGGATCATAGAAGGTGCTGTAGTATGGCTAGGGATCTTAGAATGTGCTGTAGTATGCCAGGATACTTGGAACATGCGCACTGGATTTCTAAATCTCGTGCTTGCACATTCACCCCCCCCCCCCCCCCTCCATGGCCGTCAGTTTGTAGGATTTTCTAATCTTTCCAAAAACTCTTGTTAAGTGGTTTAACAATGGACAAGAGCAGCTTTCCGAAATGTAACCTAAATTTTTATATTACGTTGATATATTTTTTGTCGCCCGACCCTCTACCGATAATTGGCGATTATAAAGTTAAAAACACTGTGTATATATATACTGAAGTATATGTATGTATTTTTCTATTTTCTTTATTAATTTCTTTATTTAGATATTGTTAATACATAAAAATTATGTTATACAATACACCTTTTAACACCTTTTATTTGAAGGAAAACGAACATTTACGATAGATAGACAATTAAGTGTGAAGTCTCCGATTTTTAATTGAAAATGCATCAGAAAATCGGACATTTGAGACTTAATGGTTTAAGGCATCGATGTTATCATCAACTTCAATTTCGTCATCAACAATTTCAATTTCATCATCGCCAACTTCAGTTTCGTTTTCGACAACTCAAGTTCGTTATCATCAACTTCAATTACATCATTAAGTCTGCCTGTCCGATTTTTAATGGGAAATGCATTACAAAATCGGACATCAACTATATAGATGTCCGACTGTTAATACTAAAATGCATTACGAAATCGGACATCAAGATGTCCGATTTTGTAATGTATTTTAGTATTAAGTCGGACAGCTTCATAGTACATGTCCGATTTTGTAATGTATTTCCCATTAAAAATCGGACATGCAGACTTAATGACGTAATTGAAATTAACGATAACGAAATTGAAGTTGACTTCTCCAGACCCTTACTCCGTCTACAGGTCTCTACAGACGTCTACCGACCCCTTACTCCGTCTACAGGGGTCCACAGACTGCTACAGACCCTTACTCTCTCTACAGGGGTCTACAGACTTCTACAGACCCTTACTCTCTCTACAGGGGTTTACAGACTGTTACGGACCTTTCTCTCTCTTTCTCCTAGTCTCACAGGCTCTCACCTTCTCTGGCCACAGACTACACCAGCATAGCAGTGCTTCGGTTCAATTATCTGAAATTCCGAGGGTCCCCCTCTTTCCTGCTTCTGTTATTCCCACTGAAGGAATCTCCGAGGTTCCTCATATCCTAAAATCGATTGCGAGTATTGTAGTCTCTCGCAATAACAACAACAACAACAATAAACATTTGTCATTGTAGCGATTAGGGCGGTGGATTGGCAGTATCGGAAGAGGGTCGGACGCCATGCTTTGCAGCAAAAAGTTACGGCCCTTTATGGTCTGAGTTCAAATCCCGCCCAGGTTAACTTTGCCTTTCATTCTTACGGGGTCGATAAAATAAAGTACCAGTAATGCGCTGGGTATTTGCTGGCCTTGTGCCAAAAGTAGAAACAGTTATAGCGAAAGTCTTTTTTAAAATCTGTGTTGTTGGACACACATACATATATACATAGATATACATACATACACACAGAAATACATATATATACACACATACACACAGAAATACATATATATACACAGAAATACATACATACACACAGATACATACATACACACAGAGATACATACACAGAGAAATACACATACATACACCAAGAAATACACACACATACACCGATACACACAGAAATACACATACATACACCAAGAAATACACATACATACACAGATACACACAGAAATACACACACATACACCAAGAAATACACATACATACACCAAGAAATACACATACATACACCGATACAGAATTGAGTTGTTTAGTGAGAGAGGGGGAATTGTGAGAACGAGTGAGATATGTAGCGAGATATAGAGTAATTTCTATTTATTTGCCACCAGGGCATCAAAGATTGGGACAAATACAAAGGGGGGCATTTACATACATTTAAAAAGACGTGTAAAAAAACATATAACAAATTAAATTTAACAATCGATGTCCTCAATAGGGAGGGGCGTTGACATGGGTCGCACACACCCCCGAAAAAATGTGCAGCCCTCCTCTTCAGGAGCACAAAGAGCGGGTGCTCCCTTCCTCTTCTCATTCTTCTCCTCTCTCACCTACAGGCTGATATAGAGAGAAGGCCCATTCACTCGGGCCATTCTCGCTACTTTCACCCACCTTTCATAAAACTTGCTGGGGTAGAGCACCTCTCTCTCCATTCTGATCCTTCTTCTAAAGTGGTACTTGAAAAAAAGGACCAGTTGTTGGCCGGAGAGAAAGGTGTCTGACTTCAGCCCTTTCAACCTTGTCCACCATACAACCTCTTTCGCCATAACTATCACACAGAGGAAAACCGCCTCTCCTTCGTTTTTGAAAGGGGGAGGCGGTTTGATCGTGACAATGTTCTCGGTGGTCAACCGAATTGGTCCCACCCGCGACAGTAGTCGTTCCACATAGTCCCACAGGTCAGCAACGCCCGGGCAGTGTATGAATGCGTGTGCGACGGTTTCCTCGTCACGCATGCATCTCGGACAGATCTTCTTCGAGGGGTCCCTACCCGGGCGCCCGTGTCTGTAGAGCTTTCCCGAACGGGTAGAGCTCCTCGGTAACATTGCCAAGCCAGGGACTTTTGGAAGTTGTCCATCGGTCCCGGGCCAAACGTCCTACCGAACAGACTGGCTAGCTCATCTTCCTCCATGCCCAGAGCCTCTCCGAGAGCGTCGTCGCACTTACTGCGCACCAACCCTCTATAGAAGTTGAGGTTGAGTCTCCACTGATAGCCGGATCCGCTAGCCAGAGGGCCGTGAGCAGCTGGGCACATTCAATGTGCCAGTCGCCCACTTTTCTCGGCCTTTGCTTGACCCAGGATTGCAGCTCGGTGAGTGAGACGAGTCTCGGAAAGGCTCGCCTCACAAACAGGGCCCACACCGGCTCACCGGTGAGGAATACCTGGAGGTGCCGTAGCCTTAATGCGCGTCTACGCATCGTCAGCCACGGCATCCCCAGCCCTCCGTTCGAAGGGTGTTGACAGCAGATGGATCTTCTCACCAAAGGAGCCCGCTTCTTCCAAAGAAATCGGAAGAGCGCGCGCTCCATTTTGGCGAGTGTTTTCTCTGGGCAAGGCACGACGGTCAAGCGGTAGTAGATGACGGACGCTATATAAGCGTTCGCCACCTCCGCTCGACCTTTCAGGGATAGTTTGCACTCGGCCCACTTCTGGGCGAGTGCAAACACCTTGCCCGTTACCTCGTCCCAGTTTTTCTCCACCTGGAGGTCCGGTCCGAACCAGACCCCGAGCAGCTTCACCGGTCCCTCCACGTTCTGAGTTGCAAACCGACGGACTTGTTCCGGTTCAGCTTGGCTCCTGTGAACCTTTCATATTCCTCCAGTAAGATGCCGATCTGCCCGATTTCCGAGGCGCACGACACCATTACTGTCACGTCATCGGCGTAGGCCAACACCACTTTCCGCAATCCCGGTTCCAAGGGGATGCGCTGCAACTGCTCCAGCTTCCGCAGTAGTGGCTCGAGAGCCAGCACATACAGAAGGGAGGAGAGAGGGCATCCCTGTCGGATGGATCGCGTGATTTGGAACGGCTCCGAGAGGTAGCCGTTCACCTTGACCCTCGAGCAGGTGTTGCTGTGCATTGCAGCAATCCAGCCCCTGAAAACGGGTTCGAAGCCTGCCGCCGCGAGCACCGCATCCAGGTACCGATGGTCGACCCTATCGAACGCCTTAGATTGATCCAATTTGATCAGGGCCCCACCAAAGCTGGGTTCGTTCCCTACCCTCTCTACTATGTATCGCATGAGGTGGAGGTTGTCGTGTATGGACCTGGACGGGATTGCGCATGTCTGCGCTTCTCCCACCAGGTTCCCGACGACAAGCGCCAACCTCTTCGCTAACACCTTGGCCAAAATCTTTAACTCTGTGTTTAGCAGAGTTATGGGCCTGAAGTTATCTATGTCATCCCCCTTGTTCTCGTCCTTCCTTACCAGCGTGACTACGCCCTTGGTCACACAACTGGGAATTCTCCCGTTCTGTTGCCAGTTGCAGTAGACCGCCTCGAGGAGACCGGAGAACAAGCCCGGCATCGCTACATAAAGTTCGTATGGTAGACCATCGAGACCCGGAGATTTGCGTTTGCCGCATTGGCTCAGCGCTTCCCCTATCTCAGCTGCTGAAATCGGCCTCTCGCAGGACTTCGCCTCCCCGTCCGAGAGCCGCGCCAGACCGTCGAGGTATGGACCGAAATTCATGGCCCCACCCGGCGCGCCGCCCCTTCCGAACAGTTGAGCAAAGTGCCGCTGAAAGGCCGCACACATCTGCTTCGGCTCACGTATCACGCGTTCGTTTTGGTCCTTCAAAGACCGAATCGTGGACTTGTTGCCACTTTTTGCCTCTGTCACTCGGGCCCAGCTAACAGCTTTGGCTCCCTCGTTACCCAGAGCACGTATTTTACTCCTGACAACGCAGCCCTCGTGCTTCGCATCAAAGAACTGGTCTAGGGCCGTTCTTGACGCCAGCACGCCGGCCACGTTGCCACTCCTAATCGCCTCTTCTACTCTATCTATTAATTCCCTTTCAGTTCTATTCCTATCTGATGCTAATTCTTGACTAAAACCTATCGATTCTATTCTAATTTCTCTCTTGAGAGAGCCCCACCACCTGCTGTTGACAATTGCCCCCGTCAACCGCTGCTTAACTAGTGTGCTAATCTGCTTACTGTAAGCTTTGTTTGTCGGTAAAGACAAGTTTAGCTTCCAGTAACCGGGTCCCTGTCTATGAGTTCTATCAAGGTTGACCACTCCGGTCACCAACTTATGATCCGAATAGTCAACCATGAACATTTGTGGACAGCTTAATATGTCCCTATCCTTATTTCTAACTAGGAACCTATCTAGGTACGACCTAGATGTTCCGCTACGATTAGTCCACGTCCACAGTGGCACAGTCGGAAAATCTAGTCGATATCTATCGGCCAGATCAAATCGGCCGATTAATCGTTTGAGGCTGTTACACCCCCCTCTATCGGGACATGCCCCTACATAGTCCCAACGTGCATCCAGGATACCATTCCAGTCCCCCACTAAAATCAAGGAGCGAGATGTTCCCAGGAAATTCTCCAGGCGTCGGAAGAAGTCCGGTCGCAGTGTCCCAGATGGGGCATACGCTGCCACCAGCCTGAAAGCTCCACCTTCACTACTGCCGACGTCTAAAACCACCAGTCGACCCTCCGGGTCCAGATGTACCTTCTGTGTGGCAAGACCCAGGTATTTTCGCAGCAGAACGACAACCCTACCCCCACCCCTCGGCTGACAGAGAGATGCGTAGATCTCAAAGTCGTCGAAGATGGGGGCCAGTTGGTGCTCGCTGCTGATCCTGGACTCGCAAATAACCATTACATCCACTCTGTGCGACCTGAGGTCATTTAAGAGTTTGCCCTGTTTCCAGGACATCCCCAGGCCGCGTGCATTCACACATCCAACTCTTATATTTGCCATGTTGGTGCTGAAGAGTTAAAAGGAAGAGGAAAGGAAATTACTTACCTCTTCGTCTCCTGGGGACCAGGCTGCACAATTTCCATGGGGGTGTTGGAAGGGTTGTTTGGTGGGGTGGTGGTTTGTGGTGGGGTGAGGACATCAGTGTGTGGTGGGATTGGGGTGTTTGGTGGGGTGTGGATGTCTGGTGTGGGGGTGGGGGTGGGGAAACATCTCAATAGGACGCTGTTAAGTGGTTTGGTGCAGGTGGTCCCCACATGCATTGGATGGTTCTTTTTCAGAGTTACATAGGTTTCCGTTGGGACCCTAATCATCATTAGGTGCGGTTTGTTCGCTGCGTAGGTGAAAGTGATCCCTTCGGTTTCCACCGAAGGGTTATTATCTATTGCTTTCATCAAAGTTTTATTGTTCTTGTTAATGTATGTATAGAGTTTTTGTTGTGTTTTTGTTTTTGTTTGTTGTTCTTGTGCGTATTTGCGTTTTGTAGTATGTGTTATGTTTTCGGGAGGGGTGGGTTTTTTTGTTTGTGATGTTTGTTCTATTTGTGCTGGTGGTTGTGTTTGTTGCATTTTTGTTAATGTGGTGCCTTTTTTTTTCCTTTTCACCTGTTGAAAGGGTTCTCCCTCGTCGTCACTGGGTGACGTTTATACGGAGTCCTCTTCCGTGTTGTTGGGGAGGGGTATATTTTGGGGTTTTGTTGTGGTTGCTTTTGTATTTGTTTTAGGTGGGGAGGGGTTGGGTGGAACAGTGTCTTGTGTTGTTATTTTTCTGTGTTGTTGTGGTTGTTGTTGTTGTTGTTGTTGTTGTGGTGGTGGTGGTGGTGGTTGTGTTGTTGTGTTCGGGGTTGGCAGAAGAGCCCTTTTTTTTACTCGTTAATTGAGGACAGGCAGCCCTCAGGTGACCCCTGCTTAAGCAGTGGTAACATGACGGCCGCCTTCCCTCCACTGAAATGTTTATATAAGTTAGCCCGTCCAGAGGCACGCGTTGTGGGATATTCGCTATTCGTTCTGGGCTCATTTGCACCAGAACTTCTACGCTGGTCCCACCAAATACACCTCCGGAGGACTTTCCTACTGAAATTATCCTGTCTTCATCAAAGTCAATGAATCCACATAGTATCCACCAAATATTTACATTTGGTGTGATACTCATTATTTTTATTCTTTGTGTCCTTTTTCCCCTGTTTGTGGGGAAAAAGGTGAAGCGGGGCGACACAATGGGTGATACAGAGTATTTTTGTGCTGTTGGCTGGTTATTCATTAGCACCGAAATGCTACCAAACAGTTTTCCTTTTTGGATGAAGGTTATGTCCTTCATTGCATCTTTTAGAACCAGCTCAATTTCATTTTGTGATAATTGAGCTGGTTTTCTTGTTTCGTTAGATATTGTCCTGAGAACCACAGTTTTCAGGACAGCCTCTCTACGTAATACCTGTGGAGAATTGATGCTAAAAGCACCGTTTTCGCCAAAAGTCACGAATTGTTTTGCGTCTTGTAGTAGTTGTTTAGCATTTGTTATGTCAATTGGCGTGTATAGTTCGTTTTTTTTTACAGTCTGTGCGAACGTCGTTTTGGTGTTGTTGTCTTTTTTGTTGCTGTTGTTGTTGTCACTGTTGGTGATATTGTTCATGTTTTCCTTGGTGTTGTTATTGTTGCAGTTGTTGGTTGTGGTGTTATTGTCATTGTTCTTGTTGTTGGTGCTGGTATTATTTACCGGGTTTGGTTCCGTGGTTTCAATATTTTCAACGTTTTTCGATAATGCGAGGAGGGAAGGCTGCAAGCTTTGTACTCCTACCTTCCCTCCACCACTTTTCTTAGTGAACGTGGTACTCACGACAGTGTGCGAGGTTGAAATGGCATCCATTGTTGACTACCAAGTCTACACAGTTTTGAGATGAAAATGAAAATTTCGCCCCAGAAAGGGGCGAAAATTGGTTGACTCAACGTCTGAAGGCCCAAGCAAGGGGTTAAACTAAACAATGCTAACAAATTGAACAATGAACTCACAGTTTTTTTTAACAATAATCTGTAAAAATCCGGAGCGAAGTAATACATGAGTTTGTTGATTTAGTGAGATGAGAGAGGGGGAATTAAGAGAGTGAAAGAGAGTGAGGTATGTAGTGGAATATAGAGAGAGGGAGAGAGTTTGGTGGTTTAGTGAGAGAGGGGGAATTGTGAGAATGATAGAGTGAGATATGTAGTGGAATATAGAGAGGGGGCAATTGTTTCTAGGTTAATGTGTATGTGTGTTTATACGTGTGCATGTGTGTGTGTTTATATATATATATTAAAATAACAGATTAAAGTTTAAGCAAAGAATCGCTGCTTTCACCCTTAACGGGATCTTCTGAAACATTATTATTACTATATATATATATATATATATATATATATATATATATATATATATATAAATTAGAATTGGTGCTCTGAAATAGCCATATATATATGAATGTATATATAGTGTATTTTGCAATACACTTTATGCTTAATTAAAAGCATTTTGAAGACCGTATGCTATTGTTTTAAAGTAGTGACAGACTCACTTACTTTAATTTCAGCAAACAGGGGGAGATAAAGCTGACAAGGCCTTGTTTCTGCATTTATTGATGCTTATCAAAGCCAACTACTCCTCCCGTTCGCTGAAATTACGGATGTTATGTTCTTATAGAATTCTAGTAAATAATCAGGAACTGATTATACAGAGCGGTTGTCGGTCAAGCAGAAATTAAAAATTAGAATTGGTGCTCTGAAATAGCCATATATATATGAATGTATATATAGTGTATTTTGCAATACACTTTATGCTTAATTAAAAGCATTTTGAAGACCGTATGTTATTGTTTTAGAGTAGTGACAGACTCACTTACTTTAATTTCAGCAAACAGGGGGAGATAAAGCTGATAAGGCCTTGATAAGCATCAATAAATGCAGAAACAAGGCCTTGTCAGCTTTATATCCCCCTGTTTGCTGAAATTAAAGTAAGTGAGTCTGTCACTACTCTAAAACAATAGCATACGGTCTTCAAAATGCTTTTAATTAAGCATAAAGTGTATTGCAAAATACACTATATATACATTCATATATATATATATATATATATATATATATAAGTAGAAGGGATATTTAATTTGTTGGAAATTCAACAAATATAAATGTTTATAACTGATTCAGAGCACTCGACGGTTTTCTGGAGTAAATATTCATTGATATTAAATAAATGGAAACTATATTTATAAAACCATAGTTATTCTATTATATATATTTCAAGGGTACCAAAAACTTTCGTACGCTTTCATCAGATAAAATACAAAGTGTGTTTTATAAATTTTGACATAGCCAAGAAAAACATACCTTATCAGTTGAATTTTCCTTGGATAGTGAGTTTAAAGAACGGAATTTTTCAAAATTGTTAGGATGAGTATGCAAATAAATATGTAAATGAGGTTGAGTTATATGATTGAAAAATCTTTATTTTAAACGCTATGGAAAGTTTAGATATATTAGTAGGAGAGAAAGAAAGAAAAAGGAAAAAGAAAAAGAAGACCACTTATATACGTTAATTTTGGGGGAAAAAATTTATATCGAGAATTATGTTTGTAAGTATTTATCTTATTACAATATTGTAGTGGGTTAAATATATAAATATCTATATATGTATTATTATTAAAGAGATAATTTGCAATTATTAGTTGTTTATAATATGAGTTACGAGAGATGTTCATTTTGTGTTTTATGTAGATAAATAAATAAATAAATAAATAAATAAATAGGTAGTTCAAGTTTTTGGTGGTTGTTTATAATATGAGTTACAAGGGAAGTTGATTTTGTATTTTATGTAAATAAATAGGTTGCTAAAATTATGAATTTATATATTTGAATATCTTGTTCGGCTTTGAGAATTTAACGGAGTTACTTATATAATAATGTAATAAGTTTATATGATTGAGAAAGGAAAAGATAACTCCAATTTTGATTGTTAATCGATAAATTTTTTTTAAGAGTTAGTGTGACGTTAATTAATTATTTAGTAGAAAGAAGTGTGAATGTTTAAAAATCGTTTTGAATAGGATACATTTTTCAAATGTCAGTTAATGGTTATTAATCTCCGTTTAAAAGTAGCTTTAGAGGGTGTCATTGGAAAAATATAATGTAAGAATTAAAGATATACATAAATATATATATATATAAATATATATACACATATATATATTTACAAATAAATATATATATATATATCCAGAATTAGCCGTCGAAACGGCTTGAGCTCAGCCGTCGGGGTCTTACTGGTTCCTATATATATATATATATATATATATATATATATATATATATATATATATATATATATATATATATATATATATATATATGTAAGTATGTATGTATACGTACATACATATATGTATACAGACGTACAGTAGCATGCATATATATGTTAAGGCAACCACGTCACCTTTTTGTTCAAAGGTGACGTGGTTGCCTTAACACCGTGCGGCATAAATTCAGGCTGTTCAGTTTATTTACAAACGAACAAAGCGGGCGCTATAATAAGCGTCCGCTAAACTGATGCGTACATATATGTATGTGTACCTGTATGTATATATGTATATGTATATATATATATATATATATATATATATATATATATATATATATATATATATATATATATATATATATATGCATGCTACTGTACGTCTGTATACATATATGTATGTACGTATACATACATACTTACATTTAAGTAAGTGCCGTACTAAGAGTGAGAAATGAAATTTCGTTTTCATTTTTTTTACAACTCATCGTTTTCGGTGCGCCTGACCGATTTAACTCACTCGATATGCAAATTAGGCTGCTCAGCCGTTAATTTTCATAAGGAAAGTATATACTTTCGAACGTTCAACTATCTGGCAGATGGGTATACGGTGCTGATGATAGCTAACAGGCTTGAAACTAGTACATCGTTCCTGTGCCAGTGTTGAACAAAAAGGTGACGTGGTTGCCTTAACACCGTGCGGCATAAATTCAGGCTGTTCAGTTTATTTACAAACGACCAAAGCGGGCGCTATAATAAGCGTCCGCTAAACTGATGCGTACATATATGTATGTGTACCTGTATGTATATATGTATATGTATATATATATATATATATATATATATATATATATATATATATATATATATATATATATATATATATATATGCATGCTACTGTACGTCTGTATACATATATGTATGTACGTATACATACATACTTACATTTAAGTAAGTGCCGTACTAAGAGTGAGAAATGAAATTTCGTTTTCATTTTTTTTACAACTATATATATATATATATATATACAGATTGGGGTATGTCAATATATATATATATATATATATATATATATATATATATATATATATATATATATATATATAAAAGACATTTTTGCTGAAAAAGATATTACCAATTAGAAATATTAAAATATTAAAAATTTAAATTGTTAAAGAGACTCATAGCGAACTCAAGACGACACGGTAATTATTTAAGTGAATTTATAATGTAGAATTCGGTTTAAGTGTATTTCGTATTAATCATTACTAAACATCTAATATGAGATATTGAACATTACCTTAAATAATTATCGTGTCGTCTTGAGTTCGTTATGAGTCTCTTTTTTATAAAAGGATGCCACAGAGTGTACGATAGATAATGATTAAAATATTTTTGAGTAACAACTCTAGTCCCACACTTTTGAAGGTTTATTATAACATTCTGTGGCTCTTTTGAGCTTATCGAGCCTCGTGAAATAAATACGTTTGTTTATATTTTGTTATTGTATATGCAAAAATATCTGTACACGAATATATAATTATCTATCTATACAATTGTGATAATATTTTACACGTTTTTATTGTATGTAAACTCCCCCTTTGTAATTGTCCCCTTCTTTTGTGCCCCTGTGGCTAATAAAGAAACATATCTATATATCTATCTATATATACATATAGTTATGTAATAAACAACATAAGGCAATTATTTCATTTACCAGTGGTTTCTTAAAAGCAAAAAAATGTTGCTTTCAGTCATCAGAATGAAAAAATCCTGGCGTATTTATTGCGTTGGATTTTAAAAACAAAAATGCAATCTATATGAAAGTGAGGCTACAAAAGGAAGAAGGAAAGGAAAAATAAAATAAAAACACACAAGCAAACACACACACACACACAATTTTATACATACACATATATATATATATATACATACACACATACATACACACACACATACACACACACACACACACACACACACACACACATATATATGTGTATATATATACATACACATACATATACAAATACATACATACACACATAAATATCAACATATCCATACATACACATACATATATATACACAACCACACACACACACATATATGTATATATACATACACATACACATAAATAGCCATACACACATACATATACATACATACGTACACACAATCATACGTATATACACACGTACATACATACACAAACATACACACATATATACATACATACGTACGCATGCACAAAAATAGAAATATATACACGCACCTCTACATACTCACACACACAAATAAATATAAGAAAAAATATATATAATAATAAAAGACATAAAAAAGAAAATAAAGACTATTATAATGTTTACAGTGATACAGGCAACAAATAAATGAACAAACACAAGTGATAAGCAATACACACAAATGCACGTACACATACATACGTAAAAATGAATACATACACACACTCTCACACATAAATATATTTATACAAATACATAAACACATACATATGCATACACAAATACATACACACACACACACACACACACATATACATATATAGACACACACATATATATATATATATATATATATATATACACACATACACACATAGCCATACAATTATACACATACATATACATACATATCACAAACACGTACATACAAATACAAACACACACATATATATATATGTGTGTAAAACTCATTCTTAGATAATTCATATGAACCTTATTTAACTCTAATATATATACAGGGTGGGGCATAAAAACTGTTACAAAATAAAATGCAAATAGTTCTTGAAAAAAACATTTATTTCAAGATCTGACTTCAACAAATAGTAAGTAATATACTATTAAACAACTGCACAAAAATTTATTCGAAATGCTTTCCTCTAACTCTCACCACCGCTGGAAGTCTTCTAGGAAAGTCTTCGATGACTGCACGAACAGTTTCCATGGGTATTTTCTCCCCTACTTTATTCAGTTTTGATTTTAGAGTTTCAATATTTTGGCTAGGAGTAGAGCAGGTTTCACTCCCAAGAATTGACCATAAAGAAAAATCGAGAGGGTTGAGTTCTGGTGATGTGGGATGCCACTCTTCCTTACTGATCCATGCATGACAATGGTCTCTACACCACTGTTATGTTATGCAAGCAGTGTGGCTCGTCGCTCCATCTTGTTGGAGAGTCCAAATGTCATCGCCATAAACAGATATGCACCATGGCATCAGTGCTCCTTCCAAAATATCCTTTATGCAAAGTTCTTTGTTAATTTTAACTCCTTGAGGCACAAAAATCAGAGGAGACTTACCTCTTTTAGAAATGGCTGCCCAAATCATCACTGATGCTGGTTTCTGTGTTCTGAACACTTTTCCTACACTTGAAGGAATTGATTTGAGACTTTTTGCAAGTACTCGATCATTTTGATGATTGTGAGACTGCTGCACAGTGAATAACTTCTCATCTGTAAAGATGATGTTTTGCAGCGTGCCATCCTTGATACAATTCAATAACAGTTTACTTCTGGAGAGCCTCTTTTCAATTGTGGCTGCAGAAAGAAGATCTCTCTTTTGGAACTTATAGGGTGACATCCCCAGATCATTTCGACATATCCTCCGCATAGTTCTCGGCGATGTTTCTGTTTCTTCTGCCATTTTTCTCATAGACCTTCTTCGATTACGCCTTATTTTTTCCCTCAGACTTTTAACGAGTTTTGGTGTTCTTGAGGTGCGAGGGCGTCCGGATCGAGGTCTGTCTTTGGTCGAGGAAGTTTCCTTAAATCGATCGATTGTCCTTTTGATCAACATTCTATTGATCTTAAGAATTTTCCCCAGTTTAAATATCTTGGGTGGAGTCAGGCCTTTTTCATGCTTCTCTATTATGAACTTTCTTTTCAATTCTATGGACATTGCAAATTGTTAATGGAGTAATGTTCTGAAAAATAGTTAATATGGTTATAGTGCATGGATTTGATATAAATATATTAGTTATATTAGCAACATAATGTATTTTTAAGTTGATTTAAAATTTTGTA